>JABASD010001119.1:0-47531 GCA_019776165.1 Pogonognathellus flavescens | reverse complement strand
CCAGCACAGAATTTAGTTTTGTAATTGAGATTTGCTTAGGGCAATTGGTTGGCGGAAAAGAAACTATTTTCTGTTTCTTGATGCAATGTTGCCCAAGTGAAATAGAAGTTCAAATTGAAGGAATTTGAGCACGCGAAGGCTCGCTCAAAAACCCGGTGATTTTATAGAAGACCAATAAGAAGATAGTAAATCTCTTTATTCGGAGACATCCCTAGATTCCCGCCTAGTATTGGTCGCTGCATGGTCTTGTCTTCCACGGTCTTCTATTATCTTCAATTCATTCCTTCTTTTGCCTTTGCCTTCCTCGCCAAGTGGACGAGTGACGACGACAAAGAGTGGACGACAGAGAGCAAGCACGTTCATTGTCAGTGTCAAGTTCAGATTATATTTAATTATCATTAATTTGAAAGTGTTAAATAAGTAAGAATAATTATTTAACAGCTTTTGTTTGTTTCCCCAGTCAGGAGCTGAGTATTTGGATTTTTGGTACATTTACACCAACCAGGTGACGACGAGTGACGAGGTTGAGGTGACAGGTGAGTTAATAATAACCTTTTACTAGTAAATAATTCTGTAATGTTAATTATTGTAAATTTAATCATAATTGCAATTAATGCGGCATAATAATTTCACTCATGTCAAAATCATAATATCATGGCACAAGAAGTTTTATTGAGAAATCAGAAGGAACTGATTTACATTATGTATGTAATTGCGTGTGAGTGAGATTCAACCCCGTGTACCAACTGTTGGTTGGTGTGTAGTGTAGGTGTTTCTGGAAAACGTGGTGTAATGTTCAATGCAACGTAATGAAGATTCATGCTACCTAAATGATAGTTATGATTCTGATCATGAGACCGATTATTCATGCAATATAACTGGAATAATATTATAGGAGTTTTGATTTTAATGAAATTAATTTTTAACGGGAAATGATCAATGTTTTTTATTTTGTTAATAAATTGATCATTTGAATCTGCACAGTTCCATAATTCAATTTAATTCTGTTTTAATTTTTAGGAGCAGAAATAAAGTTACCTTAAATTATTTGAAAATCGCAGTCCCCAGCAGTATACGGTCTAAAAATGGGTAGTGAAGAAGAGCAGTTCACAAATATTGTCCATTCGTTCTTGTCAAATGATAATGCAACTCGGTCACAAGCAGAGGTAAAATCTTAATATTCAAAAACAATTAAATTCTGCATTGCTTTAATTCATGTTTGTTTGAAACAAGTATTATATTCATTATATGACGATTGATTTTATTATCATTTTTAGGCCAGTTATGATGGAATACCAGCTGACAAGAAAGTATTCTTTTTGTTGACGTTGATTCGCAACACTGATATACCGGAAGATCTGCGACAACTTTGTGCCGTTTTACTTCGTCGATTATTGACAACACACTTCGAATTTGCTTGGAATGCGGTATGCAATTTTCCATTTGATTTTTTGTTTCAATAACATTGTATATATATTAATTGAGTAAAATAAAACTTACAGCTTACCCCGGAAGCTCAAGCCCAAGTGAAAGGAGAAATGATTGCTCTAATTAGTCGTGACGGTGAAAATTTATCAATGAGAAAAAAATTGGCTGAAGTAACTGCAGAACTAGTACGGCAGTTGATTGATGATAGCGGAAATAACACCTGGCCAGAATTCCTCAACTTTTTGTTTCAAATCGCCAATAGTCCTAACATTGTCTTAAAAGAAAATGCTTTGATTATATTTTCTCTCGTTCCTGGAATATTTGGAAACCAGCAAGCTAATTATTTGGATGTCATTAAACAAATGCTTGCACAATCATTTCAAAACGAACATTATTCTGTCAGATTTAATGCCGGTAAAGCATTGGCCAGTTTTGTCACAGACCATGAAAAAGAAGAAAATGTACTGAAACATTTTTCCGACCTGGTACCTCCGTATTTGAAAGCAATGGAAGAATCTGTACGATTGCAAGATGATGACGCTTTGATGAAAATGGCAATTGAAATTGTGGGTTTGAATCCCAAGTTCATGAGACCCAGTTTAGGCGCTTTTCTGCAATTGTGTTTAGGAGTTGCAAGTGCTACAGAAGTAGCGGATGACTGGAGGCATTTAGGTTTGGAATGTGCTATTACAGCTGCCGAAAGTATTCCAGGTGCTTTTAAAAAAGTTGGAGCACAATTGATACCTTCTTTTGTCCAATTGGTGAGAAATTGTTTATATGTATATTTTATAGTTTGAATGGTTATTTTTAGATTTTGTATATTTTTCATTGTCAGTTCTAAAATAGACAATATTGAGCAATTCTTAAACCAAAAACTTATGGACGAAGTTTAATTTTAATTACTTGCACAATTAAGTCTTGAATCGTTGCTGTGACCAGAATGACAGTGAAATAATTATTTTTTGCGGCTTTGGTTTATTAATTATAACTTTTAATTTTGTTTAGATGTTGACAATGATGACTGAATTAGACGAAGAGGATGATTGGTTGGAATCTGATGAAGCGGTCGAAGAGGACTCTGACAGCAATCCTGCTATGGCTGAGTCTAGTTTGGATCGCTTAGCGTGTGCGTTAGGGGGGAAAACCATCTTGCCGATTGTGATGAGTCAAGTGCAGTTGATGCTTGAAGCAGCGGAGTGGCAAAAACGATACGCTGGTTTGATGGCTGTTTCGGCTGTTGGAGAGGGGTGTTCTAAACAAATGGAACCTATGTTGACTCAAATTGTTGACCCTATTTTAAATTTCCTATGCAAAGACCCGGTATGTATTTTTCTATATTTTATTTCTGCAATGAAAAAGTATTGTGTAATAAATATTAAATATTACTAGTAATGATTAATGATATAATATGTATCCCAAATACAGCATCCTCGAGTCCGTTATGCAGCTTGCAATGCAATTGGTCAAATGGCAACAGATTTTGCTCCAAATTATGAGAAAAAGTTTCATTCTAAAATTTTACCTGGCTTGATTTACCTTCTTGATGACCATTCTTGCCCAAGAGTTCAAGCACATGCTGGTAATTTAATTTGATTTAATTATATTCGAATATTAAGTCACTACATCAGATCATTAAGCAACGTGTTCATACAATGTTATTTCAGGAGCTGCTTTGGTGAATTTCTGTGAAGATTGTCCGAAGGACATACTTAAAAATTATGCAGACCCCCTTCTTTCTAAACTTGAAGAGTGTTTCAATGTGAAATTGAAAGAACTAGCTGAATCCAACCGAAAACTCGTATTGGAACAACTTGTTACCACTGTGGCTTCAATTGCAAACACTTTGGAAGACGATTTTGCAAAATATTATGAAAGATTTCTTCCTTGCATGAAATACATAATGCAAAATGCAAATTCTGTTGAACTACGATTGCTGCGTGGGAAAACTATTGAATGCGCATCACTAATTGGCTTGGCTGTTGGTCCTGACAAGTTCACTCAAGACGCAGCAGACATTATGGATCTGCTTTTAAGAACTCAAGTGGAACATGGAGGTGTCCAATTGGCAGAGGATGATCCGCAATTATCGTACATGATAACTGCATGGGCTCGTATTTGTCAAATTTTGGGAGAAAGATTCGCACCTTATTTACCGATGGTCATGACGCCGGTTTTGCGAACAGCCGCTATTAAGCCAGAATTGGCAATGTTAGAGCCTGATGACATTAAGGTGTGCTTTTAAATTGTTATAAACCTTTACTATTTGTGGGCAGACTGATCTCTGTTTACTCTTTCGAGGGTTGAGCAAGGGGCAGCGTGTTCTGATAGTCACTGCATGTAACTTCGTCTGTTCCTGTTGTCAGTGTTAGTTGATATTACAATACTAACTAGAATAGAGTATTTTGAGTGCCAGTAGTAAATTTTTATTATATATATTATGCAAGATATGCCTGTTTTATGTTAATTTATGTGACTTTATGTAACAGACAGTTAGCAATATTACAAAAGCACTGTGAGCGTTATTCACTTTGTCACACTTTGAGTTGTTTTTTAATTAGTATTATGTACTAATTATTTATTTGTAATTCAAACTGTTATTAATAGAAAATAATCTGTGAAAACTAATTGTCAGTTGTTTTAATACTTTTGTATGTTGTTACAGGATGTGGAAGGGGCCGATGATTGGGAGTTGATCTCTTTGGGTGATTCGCAAAGTATTGGTTTGCACACAGCCCGTCTGGAAGATAAAGCAATGGCTTGTCAAATGTTGGTGTGCTATGCTCGAGTCATGAAAACACATTTTCGCCAATACGTTGATGAAGTGGTGAAAATGATAATTCCATTACTGAAATTTTATTTCCATGATGGTGTTCGTTCCTCAGCTGCTGAAATAATTCCCCATCTTCTTCGATGTCTGGGAGACAATGCACAAGAACAAATCATGTTGTGGAATCTTATCAAAACAGATCTGCTGATTGCCACCGAAGCTGAGCCAGAAACTGACGTTAAATGTGACCAATTGTTTGCCGTGGCGGCTTCCATCGAAATTCTGCCAAAAGAAGCTTTGGACCATGAAACCATAGAAAAAATTACATGTGTGGTGGAAAAAGTATTTAATGATCATTTTCAACGGTCTATCGAAAGGGCAGAACAATCTAAGGACGAGGATTTCGATGAAGTAATCGAACAACAGCTTTGGGATGAGATGGAAGAAGACAATTATGTTTTGACTAAAGCTGCAGATGTGATACATTCTTTGCTGAAAGTTCAAGGAGCTAACTACCTCCCATTTATGGAACCCAGTGTAATGCCATTGGTGACGAAGTTAATCGCTCCAGACAGGTACTGGCAGGAAAGACAGTGGGGTATTTGTATATGGGACGACATCATGGAGTACACTGGACCTGCTTCGATTAAGTATCAAAGTACTTTTATTCCGTCGCTATTGAATTATCTGGGAGACTCAAGTCCAGAAGTTCGACAAGCTGCAAGTTATGGATGTGGTGTCATGGCTCAGTATGGAAATGAAGCTTTTGCTCGTAAGTTTATAAATAATTCAATCTTATTCTATAATTGAAATTAAAATTAATGAAGGATTCCGGGCAATTATAAATGAAATATTAAAACTATAATTACATAATTTTACTAGATGCTTGTAAAGAAGCTCTACCCCTATTGGTACGGATAGTATCTGACCCAGAAGCCCGAACGGAAAATAATATAACTGCAACCGAAAATGCTATATCTGCTGTCGCAAAAATTATAAAGTTTTGTCCATCGTGCGTTAATTTAGATGAAGTTATTCCACTTTGGTAAGTACATAGTACCTATACAACGGTATACAAGGTAAAGCAATGCACCGAGTCTCATTAAAATTCTTGCCTTTTTCGACCATAGGTTGTCGTGGTTGCCCATATGGGAAGATAAGGATGAAATGGATACCGTTTATGGACTTTTGTGTGACCTTTTGGAAGCAAACTCACCTTACGTGCTTGGACCGAATGGCGGAAACTTGCCTAAAATCGTTCAAATTGTTGCGGAGTGTTTTGCTAGAAAAGCTTTAGCGGATGATTCGACGGCTAAACCTCGACTTGTTAATCTGTTGCGAATGATTCAAAATGATGGACAATTGTTCCAAGCCATTTTCATGCAGCTAACGCCTGAACTTCAACAAAGTCTGCAATTAACTCTTCAAGCACCTGCTTAGTACTCTGTTCCTGTCTTTAATATTAAATTCGCTGTCACTGACTTACAGGATGAGTTGTCAAATCGTAATAATAATTAGATGAGTTAATTTAAGTGTAATCCTGAAGTTAGTCTGTGACTTATAAAGGTATACTTAATTTTATGAACTGTAGCTCGTACACGATTACAATATGTAACTTTATAGTGATATTGTATATTATTATGTGCTACGTGTACTCGTATGCATTTGTAAGGAGAGGAAAGCCAATGACTACACCTGCTTTGCTTCGTTAGAAACGTAATAATAAGAATTTGTACTATTAACAAAATTAATACGTGAGTAATGAGTAATAGGTATATATAATTCGTTATACTCTTTACTTGTGGTTAATTTTTACCTAAATTTTTCTAATTTATATATCATTTTGTTTAAAAATTGCCTAAATTAAATACATGTTTTAAAAAATGATCTACTGCTTATTCTGTCGTGTATTCTTAGATTCTTACGTGTACGTAATTACTAGTTCCTCTCATAAAATATTATGCAAATATTATAACTGGATTTGTCTTATTGTTGTTAGTCTGTTGAAATTCTGTAGTTAACGTATGTATACGTTCCTCTACTGAAAACTTTATTATAATAAACTGTTAAACATAGCATTTACATTTTATTAATATAAAATATTATTACTTACCAATACATATCTACTACATACGCAAAGGACGAATTTTACTTTGTAATTATAGCTTTAGTATAATTATAGTAACAACCACCGCGGCTGTAATATGGCTACGATCCTGACGAAGACTTTGCATTATGTTGTAATATTGTTATTAGAAATTAGAATTCAATTAATGTTTATTATCAGGTTAAAAATTAGGTGTTTATGCTGTTAAAATGTTATAAAAATGTAAAGGGGAAGCCCAGAAAGATATACTATGTACGCACGGAAGAGTCTGGTTTTAGAATTGAATGAAGTATACTCTTTGATTAGTTTACAGTTACAGTGAGTCTTGTTGTGACATAACAATGACTGTTGTTGTTGGAACTAGAGTACTTTACGTTACGATATAATTAAGTACTGCTTTTATTATTAAACGAAATAATAATACATTTACAATTACGTAAATAGTTTTCAAAGAGATTTATTCGAACAGATTGCGAATTTAATAAAAACTGTTAGAAAATGTAGATATAGAGATACAACATCAATATATAAATTCTATTGTATGAAGTACCGATACATAAAAATATAAGTAAAATGTATCTTGCAATGTTTAAAAATTCTGAAAATGTTTTCTTCAGCTTTATTACTATTACCTATAGCTTAGCTCTATTATTATGCTTCAGAGTACTCTCTAAAAATGTCTCATAAAATTTATAATTATTAAAGAAATACATAATGAAAATAGTCTGGGTAATTGCTAAAGGTGAGTTTTGCTTTTACGGCTTAACTGTTCATTTATAAAAGGTTGGTGAAATTAAACTGAATAATCGCACACAATTTCTCTAGATTTTTATCCCTTGACAGAGCAACAGAGCAAATAGTTTGCATTAATAGTAAAATAACTCCCAAACATCTATGTGAGTGTTTTAAAACTGAAATATTAGTTTCATTTTCATCTCATCATATTTCGTAGTCATAATTCATTACTATGTGTATACTTTTTAGTTTAAGTCACATATACATACACGCTAAGTTCATAATATAATAACAATTGAAGAGTGTTTGACGCAAAGGCATATAATGTTGATTGGATTTGAAAATTCATTATAATATAGGCATGTTAATGAAATGCGTATGAATTATTGGTGGATTTTTGTTTTTAAAAAGTGTATAAGGTTATATTTAATTTTGTATAATACATAACATTGAATATATCATTTTATTATAAAACTTTATGGCATGAAAACGTAAACAAATTGCATAATACGAATAGGTAAAGAGTAATATTCACTTTGTATGTGAAAGCGTATTTAAGATCAGGTTTACATTTTACAAGGAGTCTCTACCGATAAACTGACGGAGCAGTACACGTGTTTACAATCACAGCCTCAATCGAATAACATTAATCAATTTAATCATACCGTAATCATATCCCTAACGGGGGGGGGAATAGCATTTATCACTAAATCTTCTAAATTATCTTGTCCAAATTCAAGTCGAACTAATAATCAGATTAACATTGGACAACTACTTATTCTATTTGAATTGAACAAATGAAAATTAATTGCTTATAGTCATTACAATTTAATTTGCTATTGCGTAACTAACACTGTCATCTACAAACTATTCTATCGATAACAAAAATATTTTATTCTAATATCAACCTAATACCTAAAATATTAATTCGTAATTAATTAGTGGGGTATGATTGAATTATTAATTATCGTATTATCATTTAAAGAAATTCAAGTCTACAAATCGTATTACTCGCAGCAAAATAAACAGAAATTGATCGGATATCTTTTAAGCCATCACTGAAACATTTTCGTAAGAACTAATTTTACCGAAAGGTAGTCAGCATTTAAGATATCAAGATAGGTCAATCAAGGGTAAAATAAAATAATAATAGGACATCAAGTAAATGTATAAAAAAGACCGAAGACTTGCATTTCCAAACAATTTCATCCATTTGTCACTAGTACACGTGTACGTCAGCATATAACACACCAATACTGCATCATTTGATTAATATTTAAGTAGGTAGGTGTGGTTCAAAACTCGATATCTTCAGTCGTACTAATCACGCTCTTCCTGATAGCCTTGATCGGGGCTTCCATTTGGAGCTTCTTTTTGGAACTGTTCCGTCATCATTTTCATATTCTCCAATAGGGTATTGGTCATCTTGATGGAGCTACAAGATTTATTTTCGCATAGTATTAAAAAATTATTTCTAGTAGCTTCCTAGAGAAAATTGCTTTATTTTGCTCGTTTAATATTTCTTACCAGAAAACCTCCTTCGCTTTAGCCCGAAGTAGAGGGTTGTCGGAATATTTGTAGGACAAAGCCCACTTAGCCTTCTTCATCAAAGATCTCAATTTTATTTTGTTCTGAAAAGTGAATATAATTGTTAAGTCAATTCTTTACTCTCCGACTATCGGTTTTCACTATATTCACACTAACGTATATATCAAACGCTAACTTTCAATAATTTGGAAACTCCAAAAATAATTTTGTGTCAATTTTCGAACCTAATTTTGAGTATGTATATTTACATTAAATTACTTAACTATTAACTAAACTTTAGTATATATATGTATGTATAGTATGTAAGTATTTGAGTATTAGGTAACTCTTTTTGCAGTTGTATGCATTACCACGCATAGATAAATTAAATCGGAAAAATTATATTTAAAAACTGTAAAAAAGTAAAATCATAATTATTTTATTTGTTGAGTTACCTCAGTCTCCTCGTCCGAATAAGTTGTTTCTTGTGAAGAAGATGCCATCTTCAAGTCATCGTCTTCTTTGTTTCCAACCACATAGTCTGAAGTTTTAGTCTGCTTTGGAGCCACGTTACTGCCAGTGCCACCAGATCTCGATTTCCTTTTCTTTGCCTTATTCAACTTAAGGGCATCTGCGTCGCTCTTGTCCTTAGTATAGTCCCTGATCAAAAAATATAAAAATCATATTTCATACAGCTTTGTCTAGTGTCAGGTTACAAAGCACATAAAATATAGAAGTCTCACTGATTATTATTATCATTAAACATAAATATGTATATGAAATGGTAAAGTTTAAAGTTGTACACAGTACAGTGTCATACCTTAAGGGAGCGCTGCATATTCGCACTTGAAAGGAGGCTCTCCCTCGAACCTTTTGCCTGAGAATCAGCAATAGAGACTTATTAATATTGGATCTATCACAACTTATATATACATAAATTTATGATATAGGTAGACAACATAATTCAACATATTTATTGTCCACACTAACTCTTCGTCAAGTAGAGTGAAGACGATGTCGGCAAGTCTTCTCTGCATCCCTCCATCATGTCCTGCTTCTCCTGACTTGCAGGAGCTCATGCAAGTGAACATGTACTCTCGTGTGAAATATTCCACACCAGGCTGTGGACCAAAAACATGTTATTTTTTGTATTCAAAATAAGACAAAACAATTTATGATAAATCTAGTACATAAAACCAGACATAGGTTAAATATAAGCAAATCACCTGAGGTAGCTGGACTTGACACGCAACACTGCATCTTTCAGTTATATCTTGAGAGTACTGAGCACTTTTGTGCTGACATCTCACAATATGCATAATTCGCTCCGGATGAGGACCTTCGAGGATATAAAATTACCATTTATATTTCATAAGTACGAACAGAAAATCATCATTTAAATATTTTAAATAAAAGATTGTTAGCAATATCTCACTTGTCTTCTCCTTTTCCTTGCAAAGCAAGCACCTAAGCACAGGTATATCTTTATACTGGGCTTCAGTGTACACTAAAGTAGTTGCGATCGTAAAATTTTCCACGCATTCATTCGATTCAAAATTCATTTGAAATTTGAATGGGATGTGGTAGTCTCGTAACACATAAATTTTGTTCATTTCAGGCCAATAGATGCATCGTTTGCTGCTGCCTCCATTCAGGGGTTTAACCTGGATAATATTTTATAGAATAATCACTTTACTGACTTCATTAATATAAATATCTATCATGAAAGAACAAATGTAATGATCGTTCAATTCACCACAAAATTCAAGTCTCCTGGCCAATTAACCGTTTCAGGTATTTCGGAGAGCAAAGGTCGTGGGACGTTAAGTCGAGTTTTCGTCACCAAGACTTTATTTTGTTGACGGGATGTACCCGGTTCCATTATGATTTGTATATTCTGAGCAATATTCAAATCTTGTAGTAAGGAATCAGGAGCAGTTTGAACTTCTTCGTCAAAGTCCCCGAAGGACAGATCCGTCGTCATAAATTCTTTTAGTTCGGCATCACTGCAAAAATTGAATTAATGCATTTATTTTCTATGTTAATGTTATAATATTATCATTTATTCTTTGCAAGCAATAAAAGTCAAGTCAAGGCAAATGAAAGTCTAAACGAAAATGTTTTTATATAAAAAATAATAATTTTCAATATTCAAAATCACTTTTGTATGTACGTTAGTTGTCCTTGTGACAAAATCTGTTCCTGCGAGCTCGAACTGTTTCCCACTAATGGGTCAGCTGTATTCACAGTTTCTCTTCTCTCGTCCGGTATTGGATCTGGCACGAAAAATTGGGACAATTCATCTTCAGCGAACATCAGCTGGCTTTGATTGAGGTTGTCCATATAATAATTCTGTCCGCCAATAGGATAGTGGAACGTCCCTAAGGTCCCCATTTCTTCTGGGTCAGTGATAATGGTCATAGGTGACCCAGACACCTTGGTCCATTGCTGCTCCATTGGTGATTGATTTTTTCTGACCTGTCTCTGTTCATACATTGAAAGAAATTACCCGTTAAACAATAAATATTATACATGCACTTCATACTTAAATAACTAATAATAACTACAACTCCTCGTACAACTCAATTTAAAAGTCAAAAGTATTGATTGACAAAATTGACATTACATTCAACATTACTATCAAACATGTACTTAGAAAATGAAAACTTAATCATTAACGTGTTCTCGCAACCCTACCTGTGACAATGGTCAAAGACACTTAAAAACGGAACAGTGACTTTTCAGTACGCAACTAGATCAACATTTAACAGAAACACACACTGACGACTGACAGTAACAACTGGTGACTGGCAAAACCTGGAAAACCTTTTCACGTGTTGTTGGTCCTCTGGTTGTAATCTTGTCTTTTATTATTGTTGATTGTTGTTGTTAATTTGATTGTGTCAAAAGTGTCAACTGCAACTAACTCGTATCGTGACAAACAAACCAAGACGAAACAGTTTGTGTCAACTGCAACTCTTCCGTCAACCATCAGTCAGTGAAACAACTGCTCGGCTTCTGCAACAACAACTGACAACAAGTGGTCCAGAAAATGAAGCCAAGCTTTTGTTATAAATAGCTGTGAGGACTTTTACGTTACACCATCCACACTCAACTCCACAAGAAGTACCTTCATGTGTAAAGGAATCCCATGTCTTGTAAAATGTAAAGTTCTCTCCGGTAAACAATCCACACATAAAATTGTATCCCGCTTTGTTGTTTGTTAGCTTTAGCTAGCGTTGAAGTTGAATTAGCTGCGGGTGGGATAAACTGAGAGAAAGCTTTTCCAGCGAAACACCGCTAGCTCTCGCTGTTGCTGAAATTCTCTTGTAGCGGAAATTACCTCAAAATACCATAATGCATACTAATAATCATTGGCAAATAATTTAATAATTTAAACTTGTACAACACTAAAATAGTATAGCATTTCTAAATAAATACTAATAGTACTAATACTAAATGTCACCTTATGTCTTTTCGGTGTCATTTTAAGTGGCTACTGTTACTGTTTGATTGAACAAAAAAATTATGCTTGTAATAGCGTAGTGTAAGCTTATACAACACATGTTCCGTTGCAAGTGCACTACTCATGCTTTTAGTATAAATAAGGTTTGTATGTATGTATGAGGATTTATAAAGCTGCGACTTTGTAATTCTATACAAGACATGTTCTTGTTTATTGTGTTTAGTACATAGGTAATTTAATTAATTACTAACGTTATGGACCTAGTACCTATAGGTATGTTTATTCAGTAGTAAAATATAGAGCCTTGGACATTGAGTATACATAATTTCACATTCACATAATATATTAATAAGCAATGAGTGCATCAATATTTAGGCTAATTATATTAATTATGCTTATGTATGATGTGTGTATGATATAATCACATGCTCCCCAATTATGAACAAATAATGCACTATTGAAATCATATCATGAATTTGTAATATAAATATTTTATGTTTAGCATTTTAACCATGTTAATTAAAGAGCTGAGTTCTCCTGTTCTGTGTATTGCTCGTTGTGACACAATCTGATGGGAAATGTGAGATGGAGACTGCACATTCACGACGGCCACTTGACTGAGACGGACGAGGGTCTATTTAGTCTATTATATGAAAGACAAATTTAATTATGAGACTGCCGTGAGACAACGAGGTAGTGTACCAACTTGCAACTGCAACTTACCAACTGTGAAGACTCTACGATGAATCTTCATCTTTAATTTAATCATGCCATGCCATGATCATTCTCTATAATATACTATCTGTTTAATGTAGTAATAGTTTTACAAAGGAAAGATATTTTCGTACATTGTATCTTTAGTTCATGCTAATTAGTTTAATTAGCACGAATGAAATTATTTAAAACCAGAAGTCATGAGGTCCGCGTAGTTAGCACATCTTTTATCACGCAAATTACTCAACCAAATTAAAGGATGGACAAGCATGATTCCACTTTAGTTAATAAACGAGCCTTAGCCGACTCAACAGCACAATCGGGTTTTATTTCATATTTTATTAGATAATTATTTATTTAGTTTTCAACTATAGTCGCATATAAATACTTTTCTGAAATACAAACTTTTCATATAGGTACAGTAACAGTAAAATATTATTAGCAAATTAAATAAAATCCTAGTCCTCATTCTTGGTTCCCAGAAAGTGTCATTTGACATTGATACTTACTTCTCTATGTGACCCTGAAATATTGTCATTTATCCGACTTGGATTGAACTTTTATTCAAAGAGATACAAATATGTTGGAATAACTCCTTGTATAACCCTACTACATGTACTAAATGCTAAAATTAATTAGTAATAGCAGAGAAGAGACTATAGAGACACTTATCTAAGGTCGCCCTCCCATAGTCCCATCCCATTGTGACTCCTTAAAGAATGAGTACTACAAGAGGAGGAGGAGGAGGACGCTATGGCAAATTGTCTCAACAAATAGAGACGATGTTGTCTCAAGGGAGAAGAAACTCAGCTGCAGCTATTATCACTCGATTAAGATCTGGATCTCTTACAGGGTAACTTCTTTAAAAAAATGTGTATTTATGTAAAAATACTTCCTGGTCAAGTGTTCCCATTAACTATTTAGTAGTTTAACATAATTCATCGTGTTTACGTCTTTTTAATCGGTATATTGCTATATTATTAGGGATTACCTATACTGTATTATACAGATTCTGCGCTATCCTGATTTCTTTGGTATTTTAGAAAGTATACGCTTAACTAAAAAATTTTGAATTATATGATCATTCCAGTTTTCAGTGCCAGGAGTGCCATATCATTTCATTGAATTTTTGTTACAGATGGACAGCAGGTGGTCCTATGTTTCCAAAGTCAGCAACATTTTCTCCAGATTGTTACGACGACGAAAATCCAACTTCGGATTCGGAAACGGCTATTGCCATGCAGGCGAAGCATGATAGAGATCCTAAAGTTTGGAGAGAACGTGGCAAGTAATGTACTAACGTTATTATCTGCAGAAATTCTAGAATTTGAATGAATCGAACGAGGTTACCTAATAAGGAAAAAATGTACGCATTTGCAGTGTTAATCTTGGAAGTGTCTTGTCAGCCCTATACTGTAAGATATTAGTGACCGCTGGAATTGCTTTTCCAATGTCTGAAGTCGTATCAACATATATTCCACCATCTTTGTACGACGTAAGAACAATTTAACAGTAATCTAATCGGAATCACATGCCATTGCCAAGAATACTCTTTGTTAAAGACTAATACTTAGGATAATAAATGTGTCAATGAGAATTGTTAGCATCAGTATGTTTTATGGATACCTGGTTTCTTTTGCATAGGGTTTCTACCTTTATTTGTACATCGTTAGCATCATTTTCATGATGTGCATGTTCGTAAAGGTCATCAAGTTGCGAGCAACCAAAGGAATTAGTCGTGGTAATGAAATAATATATTATGATTATGGTGAAATGCTAATCCATATTGAGCATTTGCGAATCAATTGAATAAATATTTACATTAGCTTTCTATTTATTTATTAGCAAATTCTGATATAATTAGCAATTACCAAATAGCTTTTGTCTGCAAGGATAATAATAATTATACAGAATAAATGGACTGACCACATACAATATTTGTTACGCTTTATATAGGAGTCAACTCAATCAAGTCAAGATTGGGTAAAAATGACAAAAACATTCCTGATGTAATTAAAGAGGAGGATGAAGAACAATGTTCCCACGATGGAACAGACAAGATCGAAGAATCTGATACGCTTTCTCCATTAGGTGGGTTGGAAGAGAAAATTAATGATTGTAGTCGAAACTGCAGAGATCATAAGCATCAAAATGATAATAAAAATTCTATAGAGGAAAATCTGTCTTCTGCGTCGCCTACTAAGGGAGAAAGGAGTGAAAGCGGCTTATCACAATATAAATCTGAATATTCGGGTCAAAGAAGCCATTTTGGGAGTTTCTACCTTCGAATGGGTGCTGTTGGTAAATGGCTTCTATTTTTGATAATTTATCAACATTTTCCTACATAGAAAGAACATTATTATGTATTACATGTCAAATTGTTTTAGATCTTGGTTCGTATTTATTTTATAGCATTTGGGATTGGCAGTCTGATCTACAGTGGACTTGAGTTCGGTCAATATTTTGAGCTGGAATCGGATACAAAATGTCGCAGCTACAAAGCAGCGGTTACTCCAGCTGTTAAAATGGTGTTTACTTTTACGCAAATGTATTTCATTTTTCTCAACTCTCAAATGGCTGTACGGCAAACGACTTTAAGAAAACAATTCGGACTTATGCACTTGATCGGCACAAATCTTTGCGTTTGGCTTAGTGTTCTTGTCGAAGAAACAAAACATGAAATTCTTCACTTTTATGACCCCGAAAACAATACAATTAGACTCAGTTATGGTATGCACTATGATCATTCGCATTACCCATCAAAGCACGTCGAGGAAAGCGATATTACAGCGGATGACATCACTTTAGACACCGATAAAAACATAACATCGGAAATAATACAACGTTTCAAAAGGGGACTTAAAGGTCCTCACTCAATGTACGAATGTCGTCGAACGAACATCATGGGGTCGCTTGTGGATAATGCTTCACCGTTCCTGTTTCCTTGTACCATTGAATATTCTTTAATTTGTGCTGCCATTTGCTATGTGATGTGGAAGAGTTTAGCAAAAAGACGAGTCAAAAATATTTGCCTGAAAAGAAGTCCTAGTGCTGAAGCATCTGTGTCGGTATATTCTAATTCTCTTTCTTATGTAAATGTGCACACTTTCCCAAGTCAACGGTGAAAGTCAATATTAATGCATTTCCAGATGTTTTTAGTCTTTACTTTAAATTCTTTTATGAATGTGTTTTTTGTAGTCACGACATGTTCGCTCACCTCATCATTACACTGTAGACTGTGCTGGATCCAACAAGGGTCTTTTCATCGGACTTTTCTTTCTCATATTCACAATAATGAGTCTTATTCTTAATTTCGTTTTGATCAAACACCCGGAATACAAAGAACTTGCTACATTGGAAGTGAATATCACAGAAATTATTTTGTACTCAACATCCACTATAGCAGTTCTCATTGGAATGTTTCAGGTAAGCCTTGGCAATAAAATTAAATCCCTATATGTTTATATAGAAAATGTAGGTACTGTAAAATTCGATTACTAAATTATCTTTCAAGATGCGTCAATTAAGATACGAAAAAGGAAAAAACCTGGAACTAGATAATATTCTGCTAATAGTGGCACAATCGGGATCGTTTGTCTTCAATTTCTTCTGCATTATTGGTGGTCATCTTACAGTTCACACAGACGATCATTTGGTACTAGTCACTCCCATGTTATGTTTGATTCAGTTGATTTTGCAAACTCTGTTTATTTTGGATGCGTCGAAGAGAGTCGTCGCAACCACAACTCACGTCCGAAGAAAGCCAGGAAGGGAAATCGTTACTTTTCTGTTGGTGTGCAATTTAGCTATGTGGCTTATCAATGCCTTAGAGAAGAGTCGAGGAGACAGTCATCCGAATCAACTGAAATTCTACGGTGTATGGGGATGGACCATCATTGCTGATATCAGTATGCCTTTAGCCATTTTCTATCGTTTCCATTCCACAGTGTGTCTTTGCGAAATATGGAAAAAAACTTATAAAGTCAGACACTCAGATTGAAATTCTTCCTTGTTTAATCTGTTTTGTAATATAAATACAGACATATTAATGCAATTGTATATGCATCAAGTGGAATTGTATATATTGTGTCAAGAATCCTAAATAGAGTTCCTATGTAAAAATTGTCTAGTTTAAGTGTAAATCAACTTATCATTTATTTCGCAAGTGTCACAAACTTCGAGTTTGACTTAGGTATTAATAATTATTATACTAGTTCGCTTTTGGTAGCCATTGCATTGTAATGTTAAGTGTAATAAATGAAATATACAAACATAAAAAATTGTTCAAATCGTAAATTAACATAATGTAAGTATAAATCCTTTACTATCTGTAGGGTAAGTACCATATTAGGTTACCTACTAATTCTTTGAAAAGGTAGGTAATTAAGGTCATTAAAGATTCAGATGAACCATTAAATTGTGGCAATGGTCGTAAGAACCAAGGACGAATGAAATGTTCTAAATTCAGTTTCCAAGTCTGCTTTCTGCCAAACAAAAGTTTTAATTTGATTGTCAGACTTATGTACGATTCTACGTTAACATCATCAAATAATGATAAGGTAGAAAATCTAGAGAAGAGATCTAGCCTTTCTAGTTGCATTAAACTGACTCTGAAAACAGACTGCACATGAAATACAGTACAAAACTGTTGAATTTTGTTATGTTAATAGTTCTCAAACTAATAAAGTATCGTCACAATATAAGGTAAGGGATTTCTGACAGTTTTCATATAAGTGTGAATAATTATAGATAGATGCAGTTAGGCTTTCACTGATGACTCTTTTAGACTTGCACCAAGAAATGGACGAATTATTTTGTTTCTGATGCTGTATTTACAATACAATTATAGAACTTCGACAAATGTCATTTGCAGGAGAAATCCCTGTATGTATCAAGCATAAACTTTCAAGTATAAGCATAAACTTTCTCCAATTGAACCATAAGTAAATATAACATGAAATATATAATAGGTACTTGTTTTGCATCAATAATAATGGTGACCCATATAGTAATTGCTTATAATATAATATACTCTCTCCCTGTGCCAGATGAGATGAAAGAAACTTGTCATTATATGAAATCTAGTTCATGTCGACTTACGTAACAATGCGAACGCTTTAATCTAATCATAATACAAACAAAGACAGCAATCTGAAACTTTGACGCAGAAAAGCAACAGTTCCTTTTCCTTCACCTTTTCAAGGCACACCCCACTTCTGGGATTTAGGGAATTCTCAAAAGTCTCAAGAAAACAAAACCCAAGTTTCGCTCGGCCAAACTCAAATCAACATGGTTAATATTAAAATACAGAGTAAAATAAAGTATTCAGGATGTCACTTTTAAGGATTGGCTAACCGTAAGACTGTCCTTGTGAATCCAACATGTAAGAGTTAGTTTGTATTACAAGTCTAATATAACTAATGCCACTATATATAGAGCTTCCATTTTAAGTAAGCAGTACAAGCATGGAGAAAGTAGAAACTTCATTCCAGAAGATGCCTGACAGTTTGATGTGGTTAAAGCTGAAACAGAAAGGCTGTTGGTGTTCACCTGTGCATATTAAATGACAACTTTATTAGAATTGATTTGATTTAGTGATTTCTTCACTTGTTCAGCCCACAACTACCTGTTATTTCCATGATCGTCGGTAGTAAATCAATTTTCTCATTTCTGCCTTCGTGTTCTGTTCTTCATCATGCTGAGAGAAGAGTTTAACAGTTTAAGGTTTCCTGTCCTATATAGAGCACATTAAGCGTAAATCTGTCGCGTTACTGGTTTAAAGCAGAAATGAGACAACAGAATTTATGTTTTTCATATTTTTTCTTGTGTTTCCTGGCTTATAGCACACAACACATCTTATAATTCTACCTATATATAAAATTTAGAACTTACAATGAATATTAGGAATTGCCTTCCCGATGTATTTCTCTATGGCTTTGAATTGTCTTCACGATGTCATTTCATTCCTGTGAATTATTCTGCCGATGTATTGGTGGGGATTTATGTATACTACTGTGAATATTTCTGTGATAGGAATGATGAGTGGTCTGGTTACCAAAAATAGAATGAATTTAAGAAGTGGATTATTCCAAGGGCACACTACGCAAATAAATGGGAAATTGTCGCATGTGTTGTTGGTTGATATTGTACTTACCTTGGCTTTATATACAAGTAAATTTCTTTATAAGCATTCGCCCACACACTTCGCTCTATTTCTATCCCACGCAGGTACTTAAGTACCTAATACTCAGATTTCGTTCTATAGGTTGGAATTCATTAACATTCAATTCTGCGTTAACCCGCATATAATAGGATTCACAGCAACATATTTACCTACATTACACCGATAATACAATACATTACACTTTTTAGATTAGACATTTTTAGATTTTGAACTCGTGAACATCACACCACGATCTAGATGAATTGAGACAGATGAATCGTTAAATAAATGAGTTAAGTATTAATGCATATGCCGTGTTTTTACTAATTAATTTTTTCCCCTTATATTTCTGTATTTTGCTACAAATCACACCAGCATCTATTTACTAAGTAGCAAATATTTCATGGATGTTTCCATTATATTTAATTATGACTGATATATAATGATGGACAACTAATGATATGAGTATTAAAACATGTTTTAAAAGAGAGCTGTATGCAAATAGATTAGGAACATGATCAGATTTAATAACTATTAAAATTGAGCGTTTGTTCATTCAATTTTAATTTTCCATTCACTTGATAGTTACGGGTAATGCATGAAAAGAGCGTTCCTAATTATAGAATTCTTCAACCAAGCCATGCATTTTTGACGTTCGATATTTGTGGGAAATATCTACACTCTACACAAGCTAAAATATGTACGATAACAAGAAATAAGGTCTACCTACTATATTTGTACAACTACAATAAATGCTTTTAAATAGTCGCAATTTTAATATTTGTCAATCGTTTTACTCGATTTCTCTAAATTAATTTATAACGGTTGTACATAGTTGGCTAGTTAGTTATGTTAGGTATACGGTATATTAATATTGTCAACTGTCATACATACTTTACTTATTGGATTTCTTATATATCTAAGTTCATTCCATTATTCTTTGTAAATTAGACACGTGTCATTTCCACGAAAGTTTCTGTCGATGGAATTGTCGTCCGATATTGTGAAACAAAGTGACTGCCCGCAATAATTATCATCATGTAAGCTGCTCGAATTGGTTCACAGTTGCACAACTGTATTTTGTCACGTAACAAACTCATATAACACTACTATGGTGTTAGTTGACATAAGATATAAGTATATCAAGGTATTAACACTTTCTAATCGATAAATGTTCTGATACACTTGCCTAGATGAATTAATTGCTTGTGAGTCGGTGTCAGTGCAGACAGCAAATTGAAATTGTTTTTCGGCTTCCTCTTCCGTGTGGCCCAAGTTGTATCAAATTTGGTTGAATGCTTCTCACGTTTGCAGTCTGCACTCTAGAAACTAGAAATAACGTACCCTGAATGTGGAAAATTTTTTCCACGGAAAGTGTATTCGCGGCTATTGTACCGATTTTTAATTCCAGTCATATTTCATTTCATTTCAGGTTGAATAAACGAGCACAATGTACCTTAGATAGATGTACGACGAGAGATATCTCTCATCGTGGACATTTTCGCTAATGGATTCGTATTTTATGGTTCAAAACGCAAATTTTCGTTAACAATGACTATATAATAATCCCAATGATACACTTTATTTAATGCACTCTGACAGCGCTTGTGGAGACAAGTTTTAATGGTGTCACCAACAATAATCATTCATACCGAATTATGGTTGTCCACATTAATATGAATAATTAATGTAGACAATGATTCCCTTTTAGCCAGAGGAAGGTTATTGCGAAATACCAAACTGTGTACGACATGCGTGGGTTTATATCTATATCTATCTGTTTAATTAACACCTTATACATGAATCATACATAAGGTTTATTGTACTTTTTACACTTAGGTACATTCTCCATCCACTCACTTCACTCCTATAATTATTTTAACCAAGACATTTAATTTTTCCATTTTATTCAGTTTTTCCCACTTTTTCTCATCTTCACTATTTTGCATTGCTTTCGCCACATATTCCTTTCGTATTCTTTCACCATTTTTTCGATTACTTTCCCCGCTACTTTCACCATTTTTTCGATTACTTTCTCCGCTACTTTCACCATTTTTTCGATTACTTTCCCCGCTACTTTCACCACTTTTTCTGCTGCTTTCACCGCTTTTTTGCTACTTTCAGGACTTTTTTTGTTATTCTTAAGCATTGAACTGTCGGGACTCTGAACTACATCTGACTTATTGTAATTGTATTTTTAATCTTTAAAAATTGATAAATATGATATGGCTTTTGCTAGTTATAAAAAAGAAGAATCATTTCACTTTGCTCACTCTATGGTTAAAAATAAGGATGCACATTTTATGGATTGCCCAAACAATCTATTTAAATTAAAACTAACATGATACAGATACAATTTTGCAAATTTGCAAATGATGTGCAGTATCAGGATCCTACCGAGGTCAAACATTCATGAAATTATCAAATTCTTAAAAGTATGTGACAGTTATAACAAGTGATTTCTAGAACGCGGTTATGTTTCGCAATATTTCTATTGACATGTTGTACCGCGTGGGTTTTCTGTCGTACATTTCAATTCCGGTGAAGTTGTGACTATTAATCACTTTGGACAAGAGCAGGTTCATTTCAGGGAAGATTTTATTGAGGTGACGAAAGAGCCGTGTTGAATGCTGAGAGCCTCGTGTGAGTTATGCAATTGATACTGTAGACTCCATCACTCTCATTGTCAGAACATCTCATGTTTCATACACCTTGCAATATCATAGTTTTGTGGTGTATACTTTTCCATGCTTATTTCTGATACGGTGTGTTTCCCTTGTTTCGCTAACGATAACAATAACAAGAGATTTATAATGATATAAATATGAAATTACACCCACGAATTCTTTGTAACGTCATCCCTCGCAGCCAACAATAAGAAACTCGTTTATTTCCAGCAGTCGTATACAAACGGGGAAATATAAGCTATTTTCTTAGCAATTGTTTTTCGCGAGCGAGTATTTACTACCCGTCCTCAGTTTCTAGTATTGCTCTTTAATCTTTTCTGTACACAAAGTAATATATTATATGCCTACGTCCAATGTAATAATACCCGTGTTCTTTACTGTTTTTATACAAGAAGGATAATTGAAGAAACGACTGCTGTGTGCATGAAACATTATCCCGTTGATGTTTTCATTGTATATCACTCTTGTGAATAAAGTGAAAAAAGGCTGAATTGAGTGCAAAGCGTGGTCGTGTGAGAAGGAAGAGATTGTAACACTCAAGGGAAGTGAGCATCTTCTATTGAGCAAATTGAACGGAATACGTATGTCGTGGAGTGTGGATGGGAATTAGATACAATACAATGGCAATGTGATGCCCTGATGTCTGAAACTCGTATTTTACTACATGGGGAAAGTGTGAAAGTAATGAACAAGTCTGTTCTAGTCTGTTCTACGTGTTTGTTTTCATGTTCTCCATCATGACCGCATCATTCCATGAACCTTCCCGTTCCAGCAGCTCACTTTTGCTGCTTCGTATATAAACTGAGAAACGGGAATGCAAACGGGGATTTTCCATGCGACAACGGTTTTGCCACTAGTACTTGTTGACTCCTTCATTATTCCAGGGATTGCTCTTTTCAGAAGACTGTAAAGTATAAGAGACCCACCAAACTGTCTCGTGTTCCAATTTCCACTTTACCAGAATACTTGCATGAGATAAGACTGTCAGTACTAGCAAATCTTACATTTTTCTTGTTGTGAATTTACTTAGTATTATTACTATATCATTTTTTGCATAAGTATAGATTGATATAACTGCAATATTGGTCTCAGTGCACTCAAAACAATGAACAAAGCAATATTTGCGACAGTTTTAACATTCGCTGTTTTGACCATTTTTGTTGTTGGAGTATTTTCCTACAATGACGAACGAGGAATTTTGAAGTGGAATCCCTACTGGTTGTCTAACTTCCGGTATTCGGCTCCTACAACTTATTACGCATCCTCAAGGGGTTTTCCTTACAAAAGGGTACATCTCTATCAATTTATTACAATTTATTAAAAGTAACCTTATGTATAATTATTACCTAAATCAGCATTCCAGACTTCATGCAGTACACAGTTAACAACCAACAATTTATTGTGTGCTTAAAGATATTTTCCCCACAATTAGACGCGACAATTGCTAAAAATTGTTCTATAGGTCAGTGTGAAATGTAAAATATAATAATTAAAATAGTCTGCATATTAATTAATATTAATATGAAATAGAATGTGTTGTATTCAAACTTTTTTCAGAATATAAACAAACTTTGATTAATTTTATTAACAATTACAAATGTAGATATAAAATGCTCAATTTGGATTGTGTGATTGCAGTTGATCTGAAAATCATTCTAGTCTAGTACATGACATAATAATATTATTATCATATCACATTAAAATCAGGTCTGAAATGTGAAGCATGAAATAAAATGAAGTCATGAAATTCTCATTCCACAAGCACTGAGACTACAATTCATTCATTCATTCATTCAATACTCATTAACCTTAATCATGGGTTAGTATTATAATCAATCTATCAATACTGTAGTCTCAGTGTTTGTAAAATGAGAATTTCATGACTTCATTTTATTTCATGCTTCACATTTCAGACTTGATTTTAATGATATGATAATAATATTATTATGTCATGTACTAGAATGATTTTCAGATCAACTGCAATCACATAACCCAAATCGAGCAAATTAAATTAGGCATCTGCATTTGTAATTGTTAATAAAATTAATAAAATTTTGTTTATATTCTGATAAAAGTTTGAATACAACACATTCTATTTCATATTAATATTAATTAATATGCAGATTATTTTATTTATATTTTACATTTCACATTGACCTAATTCAATATAGTCTCTATATAGGTTTCATGTTGAAAAATCATATTTATTATGGAAAGAACACTTAGCAAAAATTATTCAGGTAGATTTTTCATTGAATATTTTAATGTAACGAATAATAATGTGGACAAATGCAGCAGTAGACCATTCGCATTGAACTTTTGACGTTTTTGTACTATAATGGAACAAAGTCTTCTCAGGAGATCTAAAAAGAGTCTTTTGAATGGAAAAAGCAACTTAAATTGCTTTTACCTGCCTATAAATACATTAGGGAATAATTTAGAGCGTAAGTTGTGAACATGTTGGTAAGTACATACTTTATCCCACACAAAGTAAAATCTACGTTGGTTGTGTTATTGCTGCTGTTGACGGAAGAAAGTGTTTTTATGAAGGAGACACAAACACAAGCGTCATTTAGCACGCACGCATATTCAAGCATGTATAACAATATATATAGTTCTATTTTTACTACGCAAATCTCTTTACCTGATTTATTACCTGTGTGGGCAATGAAAATTGAAACGGTGCTTGAGGATTAACGGCAGGATGATTTAATCGGTATATGTGTTATAATTCCACAGTTAAGTGAATCCACCGGGAGCATGTACAAATGGAGTCCAGTTTACTTTAGGGACACGCCCTGGAAGCAGCAGTCATATTCGTACCACAGTGGCAGCTATAATCAGCCGTCCGAATATTACGAAGATTCTGATGCTGTCAAATAAAATGTGTCAAGCCTATATACACGGCATGACTTAATAGTAATAAGTATTATAGTATTAATGTAATTACATAATCCAATGTAAAACGTTTCCTACCTCAGTATAAAATTAAACATCGTGAAAGATAGCAATTAGTTTAAAATTCTCTTAAAACGCAATGTGGAGCGTGTATACTAGATTGTATGGTTGCATTTTATAGAATATTGTGCATGTCTAGATTCATTTAGCAAAGTAATATTATGAAATATGCTGGGAATTCCAGTAAAAATAAAACATTAATTAATTATTAATAATAGTAACCACATTAGTATTAGCAAGATCTAAATCTAGTCTAATTGTTTAGCGTACCAGGTACACCTGATGCATGCAAATGTGTACAATATTCAATATAATTATTGCGTGAATTAATTTTTGTGTCAAATGTAATGCACAATCATTAGCACAAGTTAAGTTATGGAGGAAGAAGAAATTTTTACTAATAATAAATAAGAATACTAAATATCTGTGTTTTTTATCAGAATGCTTTCTGTTTGAAATACTAGTGTGTGTATCAATTACTTCTAGAGTAGGCTTTTACGAAGTTTGGTTACTTTTCAGAACAAAGTAAGTAGACAATTTATTTGTTTATGGTGAAAAGTAAATCTGTACGTATACATAGTTCATATGATATACTCTGTATGCATCGAAGGAATAGTTTACTTCTTTCAGGTTGATTTATTAGTCACATCTGCTTGGGTGCAATGCTCTAATGAAATGTTCAACTCGGTTTATCAAAAAGGAATGCTAATTATGTGCAATGTTTGTATTTGTAACCTAATGCTGTGTGATATTGTTACTTTTACTGTTATGTATACCTGTATGCACATGTTTTTTAATATATACACAACACACATTAGATATACATGTTATAGAACTTGTATCCATTAAGCAGACAAGAGGTTGATTGTTGATGTAATGTAATATGTACACTTTTGGAGAAAGTAAACCATGAACTAAGGGAGCATGATTTTCATTTTAACTACTCTGATCTCTGATGATGTCTGGTATTTAATGCCTGTATAGCGAATAAGGTGGCTTTGAGTTAGGTTATTTATCTTATTGAAATCTGTACCAACTACCAACTGATATACATCCATAAAGTTGATACATCCATAAAGTTGACCCATCAAAGTTACTTGCAATTACGTAATCGTATAACATACTTTATTGCCTATATAGCATAAAAGAAGCTGATACAATATTATAATCATTCATGTAGCTATTAGCTATGTGTATTGATGGTATCTGCTTGCAAGTATATTATGATAATCGAGTATGTCGTCAGCAGGACAGAAATGACTCTCAAGGCACCTCATCCATTCTTTTTTATTCCGACACTCTTCTTTCTACGTAATTGAAATTAATTGTAGCATCGAGGATGAGGACGTGAAGGGAAAAACTTTTTTTAGGTTAGTTGAATGCATCTACAAAAAAGTCACAAGTTACTAAAGACAAAGTATCGGTAACTTTAGATTTAGAAGTGTTGTACTTTGTATGAAATTCCTATGCAATCTCTATAATTTGATGGTTTATCTTGAAGTGCGAGTCTAATTAAAAATCTAAGCTGAACATTTTTGTGTGTGATTTCACAATGTGTTTTACTTTAAAAATGTACAATACAGAAATGTTAGTTTTTACTGTAGTTCAACACGTAGACGTGGATGATAACAATCTACTTAATGTAAAATATAATAATTAATATTTTCATTTGTTCGAAAAACTGAAAGCTATCTAATTGAAAGTGAAAGAATGAGTTTTCAATTGTATCTGTTAATATTTAATAGCGAATCGTATACATATAGGAATTACATTTTAATCAGCTTTCAAGGACCATAATATAAAGGCTAATACAATTTG
Source organism: Pogonognathellus flavescens (assembly GCA_019776165.1). Taxonomy (NCBI): domain Eukaryota; kingdom Metazoa; phylum Arthropoda; class Collembola; order Entomobryomorpha; family Tomoceridae; genus Pogonognathellus; species Pogonognathellus flavescens. The sequence goes on along the minus strand of JABASD010001119.1, from coordinate 21,161 downwards.
TATGCAATATGAAATATGTATTTGTAATTCCTATGCCATTTCCTTGCTTTCCGACGATGCTTTCTCTTGAATGGAAAGTGGAATTGAAAATTTCATCTGTACGTTTGCATCTAAGGATAGATTTTATTATAATGCACGTTTACATAATTTTACCAAAATAATGTAAATGTTGAAAATACAGTTTGAAAACCTTAGAACCTTGTAGTAGACAATGGAATTTTTATATGATTTACTATTCATTTCTTAAATTTACATTTTGTCGGAAAACTGCGAGTAATTATGAGAGAACCCATCTTTAGATCCAAACTTACAGATGGAATTTACAATTCCACTTTCCATTCAAAAGAATTTATCGAATTGATAATGCATAGATATTGAAGTGAATGCTTTGTATATTGCAGTAGAGTTGAATGTCATAAATAAATGCATCATTATTATCGATTTTACTGTCATGATAAACTCTAGTGCCGACGTGGATGAGCTATTGATTCAATTTGACCGGAGACAAGCTCAAGTCGCATTTGCCATTCAATTTTATCGCATATGAGACATCATGTCCATTTAAATGGAATTGTGCGAATTCTCGATCAATACATTAAATAATAAAACATTTGGTGTTGGTTTAGGTTCAATTGGAGTAATGCAATAATGCAACACTTAGAAATGAACCACAACATAGTATTATTTTTTCTATGCGCAGTAGTTTCGTTCACATTTATTTATTTTTAGTACTTATGGGAATGTAGCATTTCATTTACTTACCATATACTAAATAACGTTTTAAGAACAAGTAGGTATAGGGATATCTAGGTATGTATAAGTATTAACATTAATAAGTAGCTTTATTCTAAAAATTCAAGCTTTTAGGAAGCAAATGAATTTCCAGTACAAATAAACTGTTGGTACATTAAAAAATTACCTACCTAGGTACAATTTTCCGTGGCACCGTTTTCCAGAATGGTTGAACGCTTATATTATAGTAAATAGGTATAATGGCAAATATAGATAGAATACAGAACCAGAGAGATGGGATAGTTGGGAATCATTATCTTATCATTATGTACGTTATTTTAGTTTCAGCAGTTATAATTTTTTACGATTTACACCGTCTCTCTGGGTGGAACGACGATTTCTAGATGCTATTTACTCTACTACTCAGACATATTAAATGTAGCAAGGTTAAAATATTATTTAGAAACCCTTTCAGCTCCGAAACTATAATATATTATAAATAGCTATAGCTATACCACACTTCTATAGTATGTAAATGTATAATTTAGAAACAATTAATTGCTTGATTTACATATTAATTGTACCTTGATCATCATGAATGTTAGTTCTTTTTTATTCCTACATTAGCTAGAGCTACATATTTATAAACAAATTAAAAACTATCGTTATGTATAGGTACTGTATAAGTAAATAGGCCCTTTACGCTGCATCATCATAATAATCATGACTACGTACATCCACAGTACACATTACATTATGTAGAATACAATATTTACAAAGCAGATAATAATTGTTATATATAATATAGTAGTCACAGTACATGTTCACTTATATTCGTATTGTAATGTAAATACATAGCAGGAGCAGAAGAACTTGCTTGAATTATTAGTAGTATGTAGGTAAAATACACATACTATTATCATAGGAACAATATACATGCCAAGTACCAAGCTGTATGAAGGCAAGGTAAGCCATGAAATTTTTTACGAATGCGAAATGTGAAATTACAGATACAAAAGTTCACTTCATAGCCAAGGCAGAAGTAAATAAATGCTACATATACGAGCAAGTCTGCTGTATTGTATTTTATAGGTACTTATGTTAGTATTACACTTCTAATAAGTATGCATGTTACTTTACAGATCTACTTTGCAGATATACCGTTATACGTAGACAGGAAAGAAAGTAATAAACTTATGCGATAATCCTATAGGTACATTCACATACTTGAGTTGTTGATATCACACTTGGCGTAAGCTACGAGATCCTCGCCGCCTCTAGTAGTGCGCTAAAAGTACAATAACCTACACATGAATTTCTACTGCAACATTTTACAACATTATAGTACATACACGACAACATTCGCATTACAAATAAAAAGCAGTCGCCATACATAGATAAAGAAGACAATTTTTGACAACACGCCTCTCCTCCGTGGCATTTTGCTACGGCTCTCTGTATGTTGAACATCTGCAAGTACTACTATTAGAGCAATACAATTGTACAATAATAACGAGATAAGATTTCATTAATTCCATGACATGGCTTTTGGCTTGACGTTCTTTCTTTCACATGGTCCAGTCATCATTAGATTGCTTGTAATGAAAAAGTAGGTTAAGTTATCCAGAAGACAGACAAAAGCCGCATGACATAAGAACAGCATCAACAATACTCTTTGTAATTTATATAAGCTATATGGACGCGCTATACCGCTATATACGGACATTGTAGCAAATCTTAATTCAGATAAAGAATAGAGCAATGCATGTTACTAATGCATATTTATTACTGTAGTATTAGGTAGTATATTATTACGTTCGAGTATAGGTGATCCGATTTGCTGGTAGATTTATTTATTCTAAATGTAGTTTTAATATTATAGGTATAGTTTACTTAGCTTTAGGTATAAGTTTATTATTATCGCATGTTATTCCTTCAAATCTCTGTTTCCGTCTTGACTATTCTGTTTCTTCTATGTAAGTTGTTGGTATTCTCAATGTGCTTTGTGTAGTTATTTTGGTTCAATGCATCTGTTTCAGTTTCATCAGCCAAGATTTTTTTCTTTGCGTACGTTTCTCTCTTTTCTACCATGTATGTATTAAACATTGAGCTGTTGCAGTATCGTGCGTGACAATATTATGACAAGTCTTGAAATTGTTGACAAGACGGAGGTTGTTCTTTCTCGGTGTCTGTGTCTATGTTGAGTACACTACTAGACGTTGCTATGAAGTCTTTCGGTGCTGCTGCTCCGAGTAAACGCAGAATTGAATCGGGAGGTGCGAAGAAAATCGAAAACCACCCAAATCTCGTAGATTCGAAGAAAAATCAAAATGAAGAAGAGCATGTATTCAAGTCGGGTAGTGACTATTGTCAGAACCAGTAGGGAAATCACTCCGAGAAGTACAATTACACAGCCGTTGATCAACCATGCCTTGATAGGGCAGTCGAAATCCTGCAGAGGAAAATATATATCGATTCATATTATGAATTACAAATACAACACACGTTTCACCATCCTTTCCATTTCACAATAACTGGATTAATATATGCATCACGTCATCTAATATCCAAGTACCTATCAGCTTACATAACATTACGCCATAATATTATTAACAATAAGTATCGTAAGATACGAATGGCTTGTCTATGTGTCTGTCGGTCCGCTGTCTGTATACGCGATAACTAGAGAAAGTTTTGAGACAATGGCTTCAAATATGATACATGTATTCCAGTGAACTATATAGACTTTGCAATGTAAGGTAAACATTCGAGCGTGATTTGACATGCATTAAAAATTAAAGCTTACATTAATATTTCACCGGGTTAAAATAGATTAAGGAGATAGGTACATATATGTATAAATCCACCTTTCATTGTTTAGTGGCAATTTTTACGGAATTTGTAAGTTTCGGAGAAAATTCAGATTCTGTACAAAAATCAAGCATTATGACAGATAATAACATGTGAACATTAACGTATACGTTTTTCAGTGTTCACATAATTGGGTTGCTTATTATGCTTTACCTGTGCAAATTAAAAGATTCGAAATTATTAAACTTTTAAGATTCTCCCAATAGGGATGGTAGCTGGGGACATTGCCATAATTTGAAAGACTAGTGTAAGATATACTAGAAGTTTTGGAAAACGCATTGTGCGAGCCATTTCTCTTCCCCTCCCCCTAAATGCTCTCGTGAAAGCAGCTGCAACACTACAAGAGATATAAATACAGCAAGGTATACCTACCTAAACTGCAATATGAAATCGGATTTCTTAAGATACTTATTGACACCCACTTGCAAATAGTTAGTTATACTTTCTCTTCAACTTCATTTCTATGTATGAAAGTACGCCATCACGCCATCGCATCCCATGGCCAATGCTCTCAATACTTGCTTTGCCTCTAGTACTACGTAATATTGCGTACTTTCGCTTACTTGCCTTTCAGGAATAGAATAAGTACACAAAAGTCTCTCTCCCTCTTTCTGTATGGGTTACTTTAACTCTATTGCGGAAATGAAATTCCTACAATAACCATAATATTGCTTTAAGGCATTGCGTGGTGAAAGAGGCAAAAAATTTCAATATTTTAACTTTCTTGGAGCGATTTAACAAAAGAAACCTTTTTCAAAAGCTTAGAAAAAATGACTTTAGTACTTACACAGGATTTTCTCAACCGTGTAAGTACACATCATTATAAACCATTCTATTTTTGTTCCGCATATATCCCATAGCAGTCCACGACCTAATAATAATAGTAAGACTTGTATTACGTAATATACGTAAGGTGTAATAATGCAAGTAATTCTACTCTGTCGTCGGTTGTAGGATACTCGCAGTCAGTCAGTCAGACAGGAGATTGAAAGAATCAAGTCAAGTCAACTGTGAAAGCTGTATGAACTTTTGCTTTCTATTGATGTTAAAGGAAAGGGAAAGTCCTGAACTACATACGTAATGCCTAATACCTAGCAGAATTATATTATTATATCCACTGCAACCGATGTAAGTACAACGGAAGCTCATTACCTATACCCGCACAATACATATAGTCGTAATTCTAAAGACTTATATCTTGGACTTGGATTAAACTTCATATTAAGATAACACAATTGGAAAATCTTGCATTGTATCGTTGGTTGTATGAAGGTACACAAGATTTTTCAGTTGTATTGTACGTAGGCGTAATCCTTACAGAAGTACTCCTTTTGAATGGCATTATCATTCTGGCTTCTTTTTGCTGTACGAATTCTTTTGCGAAAGTACGTAAGCACAAGGATATAAATAATAAGTCTACTTTTTGGAATTAAAATGAGAATGTGTACCTACTTAAGAGAATTCTATGGTTTACATGTTTTTTCAATCAAGATGTGAAGCAAATGTAAGAGCATTGTGAAAGCGATTATACAATACCTAACGGTATACCTAAAAAATCAATTGCTTCTAGAGAAAAAGTGAAGTGCTTGTTTAGCTACAGAAATTACACAGAAATTACATGCTTGTTTAAATGTTTTCTTTCTTCCGAGATAACAATGTGACGTTGTCAATTTGACATGCAATGAATTATCAATCAATGATTGGGCAAACGGAATTTGGAATAGTGAATGAAATTGAAACTACATCATTTAGAAGTATGGTACCTTCCTCACACCGAGAAACAATCCCAACGCCAACAGAAGGGAAATAAGACTTGCCAACAACACCAAAACAACTTGGCCATGTAAATCTAAACATTGAAGGACACAAAATATCACACCGTTATATATTCAAAATTATCTAACATTTGACTATCTAAAACTATTTACTAACAATCTATGAGTTAATATTCTATTTCACAAAACAGCATGCTTGAATAAACTTTTTAATTATGGCCAAGGGAAGAGTTGAAGGAGCAAAGGGTAAAAGTTCTTCAATATGACAGTGGTACAGTTACAATTACTATTTACGACAATGGGGATTTAACACAGTACTTATCTTTGTCTCTAAGCAGATAAAAAATACATAAAGTTGTTTTAAAATGTAGAATTATTCTTCATGTATACTTGAGTTGAAATGCATGCTTATTTTGCTTATAGAATGGATCTACAATGTTAATTAACTTACGAGTGAATTCGTTAATACCAGTCTGTGTTGGGTAATCATTTTCATACGACATATCGCTCGCATCCCTTTCAATGAAAGCAGAAACTTTATGTAAATCTGCAAGTGCTAAAGTGCTCAGCAGGAAGAAAATCAAACTTAGTATCTGTAAGAAAACAAAATATCACGGTATTATTATTTAGGTTTCTTGCCCGAAGACATTTAGTAGTGGAACTGCGGTACGTATGCAAAAAATGATGCAGATACAGAAATATTTAAATGACATCTGCATAATAAATCTTTGATATAGCATAAATCGTTTTGGCACGCTTTAAAAAACTTCGCATCGCATTTGCAAATCCAAAGTTTTATTTTGAAAATATTTTGAGCATGAGAAAAGAGAAATGTATTTCATGTACTGTAAAAGTTACTTACGATGTCAACAATAGCTATGAGGAACACAGAGCCCCGCGGGTGGATACCGCAACAATAGCTCGTCCCCATGTTTCTGAGTCTTCTGTTGTCACGAATCAGTTTGCAAGATTTACTCCTCTGCACATCCGATACGGATACTTTTCTTTTGCTAACTGAGACTGGGAACTCTTCGGAGAAAACTTTGGAGCGACCAAAAAGACCGCAACCACAAGAAGAAATATTTGTCCCAAGGAAAGAACCGTGAATTCAATAACAAGAGTAGGCAGACATCCCAAACCTTTTGAAATAGGGACTGCCTACACGAAAGACACAACCTTTACAAATATAAGTACACAGACAGAACACTGTACTTTTGTGTAGCCCAGCCACCTAATAACAGTCTACCTGGCTGGTTCCTAGTTGAATTTGACCTGCTGCTACATATATTTTCTCAGTGTGTAAGTGCGAGCATGTGTGTGCTCTAAGAGTACTCGGAAAGTAGAGTCAGAGGTAGTAGTCACTCTGTCCAAATTCCCAAACCGAATCTGCCTCTTTTTATCGATCCACATCCGTCGGGCTAGAGAAATATCGACCCATTTTCCTGCTTTCTAAGGCTATACACACACAAGCTACAATCATCCGACACGGTTTACATGTCAAAAACTACATAGGTAGATAAACCCACATTACCGGGTCATTCATAACTAAATCAAATGTTCTCCACGTAAACCAGCAATATTTTATGATCAAAATTGCATTCTATACGAAGCATGGAATCATTATACAATAAATTGGCTGCAATTTACACACTATTAGGTGTGCGCTGTCCTGACTCACATTCTCTAGCACAGAAAATTATATGTTGTAGATGGAAAGTCGCTGTGCTGTGGTGTGTACGATTAGACTTTTTTACATATTTTTATGGTAGCTTGGATGTTAGAGTTCAGACGATCGATAAGGATTTTAATAAATAAAAGATGCTGGATCATAAATAACCCCTATTACTGTTACATCCTAATTCTCAACAAAATGAGACAATGAAAAATTTATTTATTTCATTTTACCTTGACTTGACTCTAATTTAATAACAACTTCTACAGCAATTCAACTAATTTACAACTTAACGCATACCAAAGGATTAATACTGTTCTTGCTCTTTTTAGTACTTTATGACAATCGTGATAATATGCTATGTGCTATACATTCTGTTTTTGCTCAGAACGTAATATTTACTAACACAGGCGGCATGGAAAATTCTTCTTTAAATTTTGAATGACCCTGTAAACATTTAAGTACACATTCCTTGTATTTAAGTGCTATGTGTATGTAAACTACAATAATATAAGTGTATTATGTAAGCATGCCGAATAAGAATTTAGTTCGAGAGTCGAGTGGAGTTAGAAAGTATCCACATTCATTCTCGAAGGAAGTTTTTCTTTACTACTCCGTTAGTGTTTTAGGTTAGGCAGTTAAAACTGCGAGTAAACCCAAACGGAGTGGAAGCATAAATGGAACTAAGCAAAGGAAAGTGTTCTTTCCGCTAATATTATGTAGTAGTCATGTACTGCTACCCATTTGCTTAGCAATTTCATATCTATATACCGTATTCCTTCTGTGTACTACAGGCTTTTGCTACTAATATGACTCGACTGCCGTATTTTTAGCTTAGCACATGACCATAAGTCTATAATCATTTTTTACACTGCAAAAGAAGTAAAACACTTTATATTTCTATGTCTATAGCTTCACACAGAGTTCACACAGAATTTTACGTGGAGCAATTGAAATTATTCTTACTTGAGATTCCTGGAAAGTTACACGCTTCAATATCTTTTCTCTGTGAAATGTAATGTAGTCGCGTAGTGTATCTACCCGCATTCCAACATCCTTCCGCTTGGTTTGATTTGACTTTACATTTGTACTATTCCGTTAAATTGAATTGAATGTCGACTGCGTGCGAAGAATTAGATCCAAGAAAACTTTTACTTTACAACCGGCAGGGAAGACGTCTGGTTGCTTTCTCTAGTTGTTTTCTAATGGCACACCACTTCGTTTCATTTTAATATCTCTCCTTTTGGCAATTTCAGTTTTTAACACTCATTCAAACTTTCTCTTAGTACTTACTTTCGTACAAGTCTTGATCTTGTCGAAGGAATAGTTCTAACAGCAGGAAATTGCAACCAACCGATGAAAAGTGGTAAATACCTACTAAAACAGAAATAAATCAGTTCTATCATGAAATTTCTGTAGTGTTACGAAATAGCAGCGTAGTTTTGATGAGAAAAAATGAATGAGGTTTCTCATGTTTTGTATACAAACATTAGTATTCTGAAGCCGTAAGATCTGAAATAGCTCCACAGAACTAGAAAATCAAAAGGAAAGCATTGTGACATAATCAAAGGCATACAATTTGTAACATCACTAACTGGTGTGACAGACACGTTGATTTATAACTCAGAGTGCAGCTGAATATTTATATTGTTACTACACATCTTCAAGGATTTCCAAGAGAATGGAGTAAAAACACTGTAAAAAGCGATAAGAGAAAGTGTTTTGGAGAAAGTAAAAAGAAAGTTGTAGCTTTCTCTTGATTATTTTTACCCGGTATTGTGAGAACTCTGGAAACGGGCAGAATAATTTTAACGTAGAGCGAGAAAGGTACTTTTAATGTTATAAATAATGTAATGGTATGAACTACTAAACTATAGTAGAAGTAGTGTAGCACCTTGACTTCTGTTTACTACGCATGCTATGCAATGACATTATTATCAAGTCGGCTGTACATAATTCTCTGTACGTGAATAAGTGCAGGAATTCTGCTGTGAACCTTACATTTCTATACTGTGGAGGTAGGCAATCTACTTCACTCTTCTGGAGCTGTCAGTTACGTAGTAGATGCCATTATAGATAACGTCTTTGTTTTTCACTCTTTCTCTACTGATGTGCCTAAATACATTTGCAAAGAAATAATCTGGAGCTACATAGTAAATACATGCTATTGTATAAATACACGCTGTATATACCCTCTGCCCTACATTTCCATACACATTTCATCTTTATTATTATGCGAATAATGAATACTGGTAGTAAAAGTTTTGAGATAAGCATCTATATTCACAACTATAGGCTTATTACAAACCAATTACCACCAGCAGCAGCTGTGCCTACTTGAATGACAAAACAGAATGCCTTAGTAGACTCACAAAAGAGTCATTATTCTACTCTATACCCTATATAGATATTCACATATGAAACAAAAGATTTTTGTTAATCAGCATTCTGTATTAAGAAGTTATTTGAATAAAGGATAAAAGATACTAGGGCTGTCATTTATTAACAGTATGATGTAGCCATGAATCATACTTTTGTAGTGTCTGCATAATTAATTGATATAATAGTCAAAGTAATTCCCTCGTCAGAAAGATACTCGCTTTCTCATTTGTCTGGCAAATCCTTTGTCGTACGGGAATTTACTCAAGTTTATATTTTATGCTTCACAAAAGACCAAATGAACAGGTAAGAAGAAATGTAGGATTATATGAAAGCACATTTATGAAGTGTTATTGCAGTGTAAAGCTTCTAAGGACGTTTCTGCCATTATAAGGATACGGTGGAGGTTAATTCATGCACAGTTATAGTTATATAGCATATAAAGCAGATAGGTATTATGTATTACGTATTACTTTTGTAAATGTTCATATAGGATTCTGTTGAGTTCCCGCAATATCGGTAATAAACGAGGTGTAGTATTTTGTATATAGCTCGTTTATCTCTTCAGAGGAGGCCTGGTAGAAAGTCTGCTTGGATTGCCATTTCTGTATCCTGAGTAGAAACTTAATTCGTGTGTATGTGTTTCGGAGAGACTACCTAATTGTTGCAAACTCAGAAACTGCGTAGTTAAGTGAAGTTCTCTTCTTCAAAGGTAACTCTTGAATAAAACAGAAAGACTGTGAGTTGGGGAATTCTCACAACAACCCGTTTGCCTGAGCACACCTGTGGACGCTCCAGTTTCTTTGTTCAAACTCACTCCAATTTCTAACACCGCCTTGTTGTGTGGCATCGCGTGGCCTCCTTTCCTATGTAATGTAATTATGGCTTTCACTCAAACTTAAGAACTACTACATTTTCTAAATATACTACACAATTCTCTTGTCTAGACGATACATAATATTAACACAGTTGTTAACTTACAAATAAGTATAGCGTGTACAATGTACTAGAACTGAAGGATAAGTCCGACTCAAAATACAAATTCAATAGTAGAACTATGCTGCTTAGCTCAAAGGAAATTTTATTTCAAATTGAAACACACAAAGAAAATTGTAACTCTATTACCATTACTATTGTTAGCAACATTCACAGGTTTTACATTTCAAGTTGAGATAAAAATTCTATACATGAAAGTCTTGTCAGAAATAATTTAACCCCGAGATGCAGTACAAGAACCGGGTAAAAAGAATGGTAAAAAGCAAAGTGTCTATTGTTACAATTCTAACCATGGTGTTTGTAGAAATTATAAGGTTTTCACTCATCGGTCTTTGTATTGATTTAATTTGTATTTTGTATTAGAGAGAAATGTGAACTCATCGGAGATTTAGATAAAACTGAGGATTTCGTGTAGAAGTAATTACATAATTCATATACACTGGAAGTTTGTTATGCCTAATTATATTCTTTACATTACAGTAGTGATTTATATTTACTGTCGATATCTCATAATATGGTTATACCGTGTTGTTTGACATTCTTATTATGTAATTGACGGTGGCTCAATGAAGTGAATTTTTCGCTCTAATACAATAGTACATCTAATTACTAAAAGTAGACACAAAATGACAACGGATGTAGTTTCCGTTGGAATTCAATGTTTCTATTCACTACTGTATTTGTATTCCTTTCTCTTATTCATTCGTAGATGTTCGTATTCTCCAGTGATGGATACAAGGCAATAATAGGATACAATACAATGAGAGGCAAAGAGAGCTAGAGAAGAGAGAGTACAAGGAGAAATGCCATACAATTGGAGTGGGTTTTACACAACGTATGATGCTGGGTGTTTCTGAGCCATGCGGTACTAAATTCTCTGAACTTAGGCATTTGAGGGAATAAACTGACCTAAAAATTCAGCATGCGTAATATTAGGTGTATTATTCAATTTCCACCAGGAATACGAATCCTAGCAGAATACATCATTCTGACAACAAACGAAACCCAACGAGACAGCTCTTCTTCCAATTCAATTTTGATGCATTGCTATTTACCATAATGGAATTCCAGATAGCCCTGTACTTCTACTGTTAGATATCTTTATCTGTTCTTTTACACACAATTTTTTCTAAAAATGTACAATCCTACTGCAGATAAAAATATCTACTTCAGTACATGAAATATTAAGTATTAAAATGCATCAATAGATACAAGATAGTCTACCAATTCCGTTTAAAATATATAGGGTTCTATTTATTTTGCATTACATTATAAATCTTTACATCTAACAAGAATAGATTTTATCAATAAAAAATCACTTTGAAGAAATTGAATTTTGTGTACATTTTAGTTCATTGCAACTATATTGCGTAATATATTAATGATTAGTCTACTTTATCTGTTTCAACCATTTCAGCATTCATAATTATCATTTTTCATTGTTTTATTTATTAATTCATACTTGTCACGTTTTCATCACTTGCATCATTTCCAAAGCCATGACATATTTTCCAGTTCAGTATATTTCTACTTCTTAGCGATGGAACTATTAGAATGAGTAGGTTTCTTAACAGCCGATTGAGCACGGAGAGGGGCAGGGATTACTGCATTGGAGGATTTACGAGTATTTGGCTGCAAACGAGTTACAACGGAGACTGTAGGAGGCATCTGTTTCATCTTGTACGTAAGCTTTGGTGTTGGACACGGACTTGGTATTGAAGACGGGTTTGCGTTGTTCTTTGAGACAGTGATCGGCATCAGTTTACGGACAGGCTTGTATTTGCAAGCGTTGCAGTTTCCACAAGGATCTCGGATATTTGTTTGCAAAGGAGTTGATTCTTTTGAAATTTCTTGATTTGTAGGCGAAGGAGTAGCAGTGTCACCTTCTGAGGCTACAGAAGCAGGTGCATTATCATTGGGATTTCCCACGGACTCTGTTTGATCTGCAAAAACCTTTGTATTGTCTCCAGAAGAATATGAAGCATCTTGTTGTTGAGAACTCTGAGTTGGAAATGTGTATTCATACGTCGGAGTTCCAAGACCAAGACCATCTCCTTGATTCCCAACGGAAACTTTGAATTTGATAGGAGATTCACTTTGAGACTCGCCACAGTTTTGACATCCAGGATTTCCGCATGGTTGGCCTGGGGTATTATTGTACATCACTTGGGATGACGGGTAAGACTGCATTTGAGGTTGATAATACTGTTGTCCTTGAGGCTGGAGGTTTTCAGTATTTACTTGTTGATAATTCTGGCCTTGACTGTTGTTGGTAAACTGCTGTTTTCTGCCATTGTAATCGTAGTATTGTCCTTGAGAAGTGGCAGATGTTTTGTCATTTCCTGCATAATGTCAAGTTGTGCCATTTTTCATCGGTTTTTTGTAATAGTTTAAAAAACAAATATGCCCAATACTATTGATGCCTGTTATAGTAATATAGCAAATATTTACCTCCAAGAATAACTTGTGAAGTTCCGGAAGTCCCAACGCTATTTTGATTAGATCCAAGCAAATCGTTCCAATTCAGTTGAACGTAGTTGACGTTCATTCCTGGTCGCTGATTTTGCCCTTTGCGACTGAATTGACCATAGGTCTGAGGTAGCTGACTGTACCCAAAAGAACTGGAGCTAGGAGTTACGACTGGGTTGAGCTTTTGTTGCTGTTGAGGTAGCATAACCGAATAAGGAAAGTTACATTGGGTGGAACTTGTAGGAGAAGATGAAAATCTTCCTTGGCTGCTCTGAAACCGATTCTGGGACATGCCATAGCTTCCGGTACCTGAGTAGATTCTCTGATGAGGATCCATCCTTACTTTTCTTAAAAGGATATAAAATTTCAGCTTTCAAATCAATTGAACGAATAATCACTTTCTGGACTTTCTCCGACAAAAATATTTTTTGAACTAAGTTGATACACCTTTTCTGACAATCTTTTTTATGACATAGATTTTGATGCATAGTTAAGATTTATCATCTCACTCATTTTCATGACGACAGCTTTCCCCAACCACATTAAAATAAAATGCTGGGAGAGCATAATGCATTTCCCAGTATCTGTTGAAGTAATGTTCATGCGTAAATATCATCGACAAAAACAGGCTAAAAGTAGCTAGCTGTGATGTAACGCTCTAAAAGTTGTTAAGTACCACGGCCACCTAAGTACGAGAATACGATATGCAAAAATTAATATTTATTTGTGTTTGCATCAAGATAATATAATGAAATGAATTAAATTGTTGGCAATCCTGCATCTGCATCACGCTTTATAAACTGAGAATTTCGGTTTTGACGGATATGTCACTGCATTTGACCCTATAGCTATGATAAAATGCTTAACATTACACAAAACACATACATACTCCACATAACACGACAGAACACTTAACCTACATAATATCCTTCATGTATACTTACTGTACAAGTAATGTCATAATGTAACTACGCATGTACGTAGTCAATGTAGCATAATTTTATCTTGTTCATGTAATTATCATTTTATTTGGCTGTACGAACTAAAGACTCAATGGTAATTTGTGTATCTTTTAGAATTTCATGAGTGTGTGACATGAGCACGTATTTGGATAGTTATTTATGATGTGTACTGTGTACTTTTCAAAGCAAATCAGCAGTAATGAGAATGTAGGAATATTTTCATCGAGGACTTATGTATATGTAAATTATTTGATGTTGAAATACACAAGTTTTCCACGAAACATAAACTAGGTTGTATAAAAATGGGTACGTTTACTTACGAGGATTTAAGGGGAAAGCTGAAGTTGTGTTTATAATATTTCTTGCATTATTTGTTTGCTAGTTGTTAGCTTGATGAGTACTACACTGCATGGAACCTTACTACGTGTTATCGGCATGCTTGTGTCAGCGCTTTCTACATGGGTTCTATCTGTACTTGGAACTAAACTAAGGAAAAATAAATTCCTTCTAGTAGATATAAGTACTTTTAATCATGTTAGGCTATTAGGTAATCATTATGATTAATTTATGCCATTATGGCTTCTTTTACTAGCGTCATACTTCAGATATTCACAATGTAATGTTATTTCACATGATAATCAAGTAGGTTTTGACTGGTACTTAATGAAATTGCATTATCTAACACATTGCACACAAAGTTTGGGTTTACTTTTGTAATTAAGAGCTTTTTGATTTTATGTAAGATACTTGAACATATTTATGTTAGTAAACAAATGCATGTGCATAGATTGATCGGTAAAAGTCAAACTTTTAAACATAAACATATTATACTTATTACTTACCCTTTTCCAAATGCTTTACACTACCCGGCTAATCTAAACAGATAAAATGTATGAAATAATTTTAGAGTGAGTATACTTACAACCTTCCCGGTTCCCGTTGTGAGCTACTACTTTATATAAATAAGAGTTCGATTTAAGTTTCATTCAATCAAACACAACAAGAAAGCTGTTCCTGATTCTCTGGAGGTTATATATACCTGAATGCAATTTTCATGATTATTGAAACTTCTACCACAACAACGGGGAAAATCACAACTAACGCTTCATTGTTACTTCTACTTTACCTGGAACCTATAATTTTGGCTGCTAAAGTTTCAGTGTTAAATATTCCTCCTAAGCCGATTAAACAACAAGAATCTTTAGACTGGTGGCAGGAAACCATGGTTTACCAGATTGATCATAGATCCCACAAAGATTCAGATGGAGACGGTGTGGGTGACCTCGTTGGTAAGAGTTGAAAGCAAACATGTAATCTTATTGTTTATGGGAGTACAAAAGGCTTTGTAGGCTGCACACTTCTGCAATGAAAATGAGAGCATGTAATTTATATCATTTCTTTGTGGTTCTTCAAGGAATACAATCGTCTTTGGATTACTTGGTCGATCTTGGTGTGGGCGCTGTATGGATATCCCCAATTTATAAATCTCCCATGAATGACTTTGGTTATGACATTTCTGATTTCAGAGATATTGATCCCATTTTTGGAAACATAAGGCAGTTCTAAGATTTGGCAAATGCCATGAGAGAAAAGGTAAATACTTTCACCACCAACGAGTAGAATTTCACTTTAGCAAATGAAAGATGAAAATAAATGTGTGGGTCATACTGTAGTAGTTAACATGGGACATTTATATTTATGATGATAAAAATATTGAGTATTTCCATTCCCATCATGAGATTTATATACTACTAATAATTAATTACCCCTTTACTTATCAAATTGATAATGATTGGGTTGGTTACCCAATCATTGGGTAACCAACACCAACCCAAGTGACGAACATGAATGGTTCCAAAAGTCCGTACTGAAAGAAGATCCTTACACAGATTACTACGTGTGGAAGAATACAAGTGGGTATGCGATGAAGGAAAACCACTGCCACCAAATAATTGTGTATCTACATTAAGTTTTTTACTGAAAATACGCAAAAATATAAAGATTTATGAAATCTTAATATTTTCGACTGGTATAGTTTTAGGTGAGTGTGTTTCATGGGTTAGCTTGGAAATGGAATGACAATTGTCAACAAGTTTACTTTCACGCTTTTGAAGTCGGGCAACCTGATCTTAACTACGAAAATCCTGCTGTTCTTGCTGTGATGCTAGCTGCCTGCCTGCTGTCTTGAGTTTTTGGGAGGACAAAGGTGTTGATGGGTTTTGCGTTGATGTTGTCCCATGGATGTACGAAGAACAGCATTTCATGGATGAGCCTGAAAACCCTGACCCAGATCCCTCCATAGAACCTACAGAATATTCTTATTGGCTACATCCGTATACATACGACCTTCCCCAAGTCAGAGTCTTTAGCTGAATTTAGAAAACTATTAGAAACGTACACAGCAGCAGACGGAAGAACTAGATAGGATGCATTTTTTTAAATAATAAATAACCCTTGTTGTAGCTATATATACCTATGTAAAACAAAGTATGTATGTAAATACATAAATGTTTAGAATCTAGGGTTGGTGTGCAAATAATCATTTTTTGGTGGTTTTAGTTTTAGAGTAATGATGGTGGAAGCCACAATGCTCACTTTGGAAGATTTGTTTAAGTATTACGGAACCGCAGAAACACCGGTTGCTCATTTCCCATTCAACTTTGAGTTAATTAACCGAATTAAAGCTCCATTGGGAGCTAATGACCTATTAAACCTAGTCACAGAATGGTACACCAAGTTGCCCGAATGGGCGTGGTGCAACTGGCTGAGTGGAAATCGCGACCAGAGAAGAGTAGCCAAAAGGTTTGGAAGGGAACCATTAGAAGCGTTGAATATGATAATTCATCTCTTGCCAGGAACTTCCGTGACTTATTATGAAGAAGAAATCGGTATGGACGACACATGGATCAGTTGGGAAGTTACAGTTGACCCACAAGGTGAATAATATAATAATTAGCGAATTTTGTTGCCGAAATTTTTGTAAATATGGTTATTGTATATAAACATGCACTTTGATATTACTTCCTCTAATACACCAGAGTTTTGCTTTTAGCTTGTCCTGAAAAATATGAACAATATTCACGCGATCCTTGTAGTACTCCTATGCAATGGAACTCGAGATTAAGTACAGGAATAATATAGACTATCTCTTTTCTTTCATCATGTCTGCAAAGTTTACTCTGTCAGTTTTTGAAATATGCTTTTTTGTAATTTGCAGGCGATCTTCTCAAGATCGCAAATAGGTTCAACCGATCAACTTCATGATCTGTGACCTTTTTCTTGCGCTACTTTATTACGGCATCTTTGAATGGTTTATTTCTCATTATTATTTTACATGGTTAAACGCGATTAACCCAAACAATCAGTTTTATACATTATTTAAAAATTTCAAGATAAGAACAACACGTATAGGTAGCGTAGTGTAAGCGTAATACAACACATGTTACATGCATTGCAAGTGCACTACTCATGTAGGTATGTATAGGCAGTATAGGTAGGTACGAAGACTTACTCTAACTAAAACTTAAATTGAGACAATCATATTATTTGTTATTTAATCCACACAGTGATAATTTGGCAGTATCTTGTACAGTATACACCAAGTCACAAACTCGTTCCCTGAAATAATATTAATATGAATATATGTACAATATGTAGGTATATAGATTTTGTTGTTTATTTCCATTAACAGATTAGAAGCATAGGTGTACGGTACATGTATCAGTACTATAAGTTTATGGCCCATTGGATGATAGAAACATATCGAAATGCAATGGATTAACTGCTATATACTGCTAATACTGCATATTATTAGCAATATATTAGCTTCAAATGTTGTTCATTCATAACCTATTTTGATTAAGTATAATGTACGACATACTAAAAACGATGCATAGATTACAGAATTAAAACTTATTTTTCATTATTTGCATTATACGATGTAAACTTTGGGAATTGGTACACCTCGAATATCCATCAGACCAGGAATGAATTTAAGCTGTTGTTATCAACGAATACAAACAATTTGAATCGTGATCTAATTACCTGACAGCCCATAAAATCTGCCCTTATATAACCCGTAAAATTGTTTTCGTGTTGTCGTTGACAGCTCCATTTATGCCAATTCGGTTGTTCAAGACATGAAAGACAATTTATATAACTACTATTTTTATATCCCTTTGAACTAAAAGCACTACTCTTCTACTTCTATCTATTTAGTCTGCACCATATATGTACAGATATTATGTACATACTACACTGACGCGCATGGAAATAGATAATGGATGGATAAGTTGTAAAAATGTTAATTTCTACGTAAAAAGACAACTGTAACCTGCACACAAAATATTGTGGATGATTATTATTTCCATTACTAATTTCCTAAACCAGCCTAAACGTCTTTATAATACTGTTATACTCTTACAACTCCATACGTTATTCACGTTTGTTAAAGTCTGGAGCAGTGAAATGTGATTTGCTTTAAATGAGGCCTTTTCTAAACAGTACAGTAAGTATATAGAGATTGCTCTGCATTATCGATATAATATTTGAGTGTAGATAAAACAAATGTTTATACTGTTTTTGCAAAAAGCAATCCGCGGATTATGATATACTAGCTATATAGTTAGTATGCGTTATATGCAACCTCTATATGCATAAATACACATGCATCTGGTGAGAACCTTAAGCTATTACATAATCTACCTATATACTTTGCTATTAGTAATAAAATCAAGAGATTGACAATGATTTGAAATGAGTATAAAATGATTACCTTTAAATGTATAAAGAATCATTGTTATCATATGACTGAACAGGAAACCTGTAATAAAGACATTTAAAATGTCAATCTGTTATTTGTATCTTATAGTGTGCTGCTTGGCGATTTCTGTTTTGCATAAGGCACATTCTGGTAGAGTGACAACTGCATTAAATATTCTCCCAAAATCTGCGAAACAACAAGAACCTTTATCATGGTGGCAAGAGACCATTATTTACCAGATTTACCCCAGATCACTTAAAGATTCTAACGGTGATGGTATCGGTGACTTAGTTGGTAAGCAGAAATCAAGAATAATCATAAAGAAAAGAACAAACATTAATTCTAAACACGTAATTATGTGTGTAGATACTTAATCTCATGGTACGTTTCTAATATTTCAGGAATTCAGTCTGCGTTGGATTATTTGGTTGATATTGGTATAGGTGCCGTTTGGATATCTCCAATTTATAAATCTCCAATGAAAGATTTCGGTTATGATATTTCCGATTTCAGAGATATCGATCCTATTTTTGGAAATTTGAGTCAATTTGAAGAATTATCTAATGCTTTGAAAGCCAGAGGTACGTTGCATATTCTGCAAATTATACTTTCTTCATGCTACATTTGCTTTGATCCATTTTTATAGGTCCACTAATTTCAATGTACTTTTAAAACGCAGACATTAAATTGGTTATGGATTGGGTGCCTAATCATTCAAGCAATGAACATGAATGGTTCCAGAAGTCTATTCAACGGGAAGAACCTTACACAGATTATTACGTTTGGAAGAATGCGAGTGGATTTGACAATGAAGGAAAACCAATTCCACCGAATAATTGGGTATTGTTTTCATTCCTGCAATATCTATGCTTTTTTTACAGAAAAATTGTATAACTATATTATGTACTGTAAATTGTAAGCATTTTCTTACTCCTTGTTATTTCTGTTATGTATTAAGGTGAGTAATTTTCATGGATCGGCCTGGGAATGGAATGAAAATCGCCAACAGTTCTATTACCACGCATTTGCGGTGGAACAGCCTGACTTTAACTATGAAAATCCATTAGTGCTACCTGAGATGCTGGATGCCTGGAAATTTTGGTTGGATAAAGGAGTGGACGGGTTCAGGGTAGATGCTGTAGCCTGGATGTTTGAAGAGCAACATTTCATGGATGAACCTGAGAACCCTGACCGAGATCCAAACACAGAACCCACAGAATACTCGTATTGGCTCCATCCATACACATACAATTTACCTCAAGTTAGAGAAACACTTGCAGAATTCAGAAAGCTTATGGATATCTACACTTTATTGGATGGAAAGGAAAGGTAATTTTATAAATGTGTTAAATGAAAGTTGAAAATTATTTGGTTTCATCCTCTTTTCATTTTTGTGGATCATTTTCATCAATTTATCTGTAGATTTATACAAATAATACCCCTTTGTACAACTAATTTCTGCCTAACGTTGTGTTTGCGATTCATAATTTTACTTTTATGATTTCAGAGTAATGATGGTAGAAGCTGGTATGCCTACGTTGGAAATGCTCTTTGAGTATTATGGAACTCCAGAAAAACCTATTGCCCATTTTCCTTTCAACTTTGAATTTGTTTATAGAATACAGAATTCCCTGCGGGCTAATGAAATATTAGATCTTGTCAATGAATGGTACAGTAAACTTCCCGAGTGGGCTTGGTCCAACTGGCTGTGTGGAAATCATGACCAGAGGAGAGTAGCCAAAAGATTTGGAAGCGAACCAATAGATGCATTGAATATGATAATTCATCTCTTGCCAGGAACTTCTGTGATTTATTATGGAGAAGAACTCGGCATGGACGATACATGGATCAGTTGGGAAGATACAGTTGACCCGCTAGGTACATACCTACATTAATGTTGGGAATTTTATTTCATACCATCAATTTGTTTGCTGCATATACATAAACTATGCACAAGTGTTGTACACATGTATAAATACTTTCTCTAATCTCTGCATCAAATGTTTTAGCTTGTAATGCGGGTCCTGAAAAATATGAGCAATACTCTCGTGATCCTTGTCGTACTCCCATGCAGTGGAACTCAAGTTTAAGCGCAGGTCACACTTATTTTATACATCTTTATGCTTTGTTTGCTGTTTATGTTTACATGTACTATAGATGTTGGCCAAATAATTATACTAAATTGCATTTTTGCATTTGTCCTCGTAGGCTTTTCAACTAGCCCTACTACATGGCTTCCTGTAAATCCTAACTATGAAACTCTTAATGTGGAAGCTCAACTTACAGCACCAGAAAGTCATCTAAAAGCCTACAAACATATTTCTGCTCTAAGAAAAACTGACGCTTGGAGATATGGCGGTCTTCAAGCTACCACTACCAACGCTGGACAAGTGTTTGGATTTACAAGGTAAACAAAATATTCTTATATGCAAACATCGACAGATAATGATATTAACTAAGCCAGCATTTGCCAGCATTTGCCAGCAATTGCCAGCATTTGCCAGCAATTGCCAGCATTTGCCAGCAATTGCCAGCATTTGCCA
>JABASD010001118.1:0-47547 GCA_019776165.1 Pogonognathellus flavescens | reverse complement strand
TTCGCGAAGGATTCGTTAAGTAACCTCATTTTTTAAAGTGAACAAAATAGGAGTATTCACCCTCTGTATAATCCTGCCAGTATACAGTATAGTGGCACACACAGGCTTTTTAGTATGTAATGTCTGTGTCTGTGGTTGCTTTGAATACTACAAGTAGGTATAAACCTATAAGCTCTGCTGGCTACAGCTACTAAATTGCATTTGCAATGAAGAAGAGTGGCATTGGCAGGAGAAAGAGAGTGAAATTGAGTGTTGTGTGTAGCGCAGGTGAATCAGTAATGTCAGGCAAGCAGTTATGTATTTCTTTGAATTATTCGGGCAATAAAAGATAATATGAAGAAACACAACATGAATACTTATCTTTGTACACAGCTTGTTATGTGTGTGTACTTGTTAAACTTAAAAGACAACTCGTCCGATGAATTGCTTTGCCATTACGAAACATCCTCCGCTGGAACTGCTGCCTCTCCAGTCTATCTCCATTATTACCTTATAACATTTCATTAGCAACTACTACCTTCAAACTTATGTAAGACCTCAACCGGACAATAACAATATTATTGCGATCAACAACTCAAGATTTAGTAGAGGACACCACCTTAACCCTTTTTCATATTGTATATGTAAACTATATAATTTCTACCTAGTACTATGGTAAGTCTAGTACTATATAAGGGTAAAAGCTTTAAATTATATTACAACGTGAAGAGTATATGGAGAGATAGACAGGAGTGCATGCGATTATTGTATAAAGTAAGGAGGTTTGCATACAAACTGTTTAATCAGGATTTTGCCTTATTTTCTACTGTAACATGTAGGAAATATATACGAAGAAGAAGAAGGAGCAGTGCATGGAGAAATATTTAGTTCGTATAATTTTCTACTCAGTGAGCTTCCGTGCTTTGCATGCACATTTCAATTCTTCACATGAAGACAACTGACTGAGACAATGATGATTTAAAACTTGTCCGAGAGAACGAGCAGTTTGCAATTGCAAACGGACATAATTGCAACGTAATTTCAATTCCAAATGGACAACCATAGCGGATAGCAATAAACTTCCTTTTACTCCTGTTCCATTATTTAACACACATTCGTTCACAGAACACCGAGTACTTTTACTCCGGCAAATTCAGGTAGGTGTTGTAGTGTAATAGTAACCTGGACTTATAGAAAAGTACCTTTCCTTATCATAACCAGAACTACCTATGTGCATACTTACCAAATACATTGTACAACGTGTGATAATGTTTATTACCTCATTGCAGTCTTACTGCAGTAAATAAAAGCTACCAAAATCCATTTGTATGTAAGCTACGTAAGAAAAACGAGAAGGATTGGTTGAGATATGTACAAATGTGTATAGTGCCCAGTAATCTACTTATTGTTAGTTCAACTGTACTTATTTTTTATTAGCTGATTGTATGACTAACAGTAAAATTAGGGTTAATTAGCTCCTCTAATGATGGCAAACTTTAATCAAGTATATGTGTACAATACCCCGAGGAACCTACATAGTTTTGCTTATAGAAATCAAATATGATATGCTTAAAAATTATCAAGGAAGGTTTATTTGAAGCAAAAATGCATTTATAGATTTGTTGGAAATTGTTTAGGTAGTGTAATTCCGGAAAAAATCGTGTTTCAATCAATCGATCGTTGAAACAAGGTCTGTGGTCCAATTTTCGGCTTGTTAAGTGAAATCTGATTTGGACTGACGTCATGAGTGGCAGATGATTCGTTTAGCCCAATTACTATTAGGCCAAACTTGGTTGTGCTACGAACACTTCGATTTATACGGAGGATTATATGGTAATAATATTAGTGTAACTAAATTAAACATTCCCATAAGAATGAGCGTTTTGCCTGATGCGAATAAGGCTTAGCTGGTGCATGGTAGGTCGAGACAGAAAAAAATTGGCATAGTGGAGAAGCAGGGTTGTCTAAGTTGAGAGAGAAAAGGATTGGCTGAGCTATAATCTCCTCTCTTACCAACAACATGCTACAAATATATACTCTCCGCATTCTCCCTGCGTTTTCCTCAGTATAAATATACTACCAATGAAATGTGCGAAATATTATATGTGCCAATGACTGTATACCTTTTTAATGCTACCATAACCTAGGATCAACCTGACAAACCATGAAGTCACAATGATACTATGTATGTCTGTGCCTGCTAACCTTTGTTAGCTCTAACAAGCCCTGATGTAAATGCAGGCAGACATTCCATGCAATTTATTATGGGGAATATAAATATTAGCTAAAGAGGCAAAAAGTGTAGAAAATGTAGGAATCCAAGTGTGTGTAGTACATAACGTGTTTATTTACACAACTTAATAGATTTTCACTTGCATTTGCTTCTGTTACTATCACATGAACTTATTTTCAGACATTCCCTGCTGCTTTCTTGTTGCTGTGTTAAGGAATTATTTCGATACTGGGAAAACAAATGAGCCAGTCTTCTTTACGTCAACCAGCTGTCATTTGCATGTCTACATATTAGTACATCGCATATTTTTACTGTTTTGGATTTTTTACCTGCTCTAGTTGCTTAATCAAAATTTCTTCCAAAATCTCCAATTTTATTTTACTTGGGAATTCCTTTACTTGGAATAAACATTGAGACGCATAGGATATATTGTAGATGATAAAAAGGCTGAAAATTAAAATACAAACAAATCTTGTCTATATGAATCTGATCAGGAAAACACGTTGAGTCTAAAGTAACGTGGCAGTGTGTGACCAGCAAAAAGAATTGATGACGCAGATTGATTTTAAAGTGGATGTGTGTATTTAGTCGTTAGCTCGTTAATCAAATGAAATATTTCTTCTCGCGAAAGCAAAGATTAATTAGGCAGAGGTTTGAAGAGCAGCTTCTGAATACAAGAAATGCAAGTATTGTTCACGAGCAAGTTACAATGTACATGTCGTGTCATCATTTGTACTCGAGAGCAAGAAAGAGCAACAAACATTAAATACCATGTTAAATACTCCTATAGTATGCCGTCATTTCATACATAGAACATACTTGCACGTATAAAACACACATTGGCACAATATAACAAACACTTCGTTCTCATACTACTATATACACTTTGCAAATCAAACAAATACTATTACTCTCTTACAAACCACTACTGCCACCAGTACTATCATTTCTATCTCCCCACCTTTTTACCAAAGTCTTTTCTTATAAGAATGCCTTGAACATATCTTACTTAGGTACATCTATAAAAGATGTTCCATGTACTTAGCACTAGTCTCCGCGTCCTCAGTACATTACCGTTGCCTTTTTGCGAATGAAGATGTTGTCAGTTCTGCTACACATATTTCAGCATACCTGATATTTTTTGTAGTAGTATACCTATATACATACACATAAATATATACGTGTGTTATAATGTGTAGTAAATACATACCAGAGTGAGTTGCTGTTAAATGAGTGTATTTTACACATGTTAGTACATTACGTAGTGTTCGCATAATATTATGTTGCGATTTCTTTTGCATGTACCTTGTTAGTCATTATTATGCAATGAGTATGGTGCCTATACGGACTACACGACTATAGTTTAATGCATACGAAGTATATCGAAATGGTTTGTACACGGAGTGGTATGTATAAAATGCAAAGGTGTATTCTTTAGTAGGGAAACCACAGCTCACCGCAAAACAGACACCTTTGTCTAGTTAAGCAAAGTGAATAAGCAGCAATCATCTTATAACTCTAACCTTCGCCGTTCCTCCTCCGAGAGAAAAACTCGACAAGTCTGATTCCCGCCGTGGGCTTTAATCAAATGTAATCTTTCATCCATTTAATTAACCCCGGAGATAGTTAGTTAGCCATTGCAATGATAATGCTTCCCAATCCAATCCAAACTTACTGTTCGTAACTACCTTGTTTCTACTTAACTTATTAGCTATGACTAACTAGATACACAACGAACCAGGATTTATTTCACGTCAACTCTACTACTATACGGCTACTACTACTATAACACTAACACTCCACTCATAAAACGTATTTGTAAATGTGTACGTGTGTACAATGTTCAAACAACGGAATTCGCAAGTTATAACGATATTATAGGCAGCTATAAACACTAAACAGGTATAGATGGCTTGTGCAAGTGGAAGAAATGCATTTCAACTCAAAGTACGTCCTCTGTTTTACATTGTAAAATACACATGCAGGTATTTATATTTATATTGTGTGCATTTCACAGCGACTGCCATGAAATGGATACCAGCACCACAGCAGCTCTTCCCTTCATAAAACGAGTAGTCGTCTCGTGAATTTGCAAGTTAAGTGAATATCAATTCCTTGAGGAAAATATTTCCATAGAAGGAATCCCTTCTAGTTAGAATTGCGATTCTTTTGTGTGTTGTGTGTATGGAGCCTTGTGTTCAGCCCGTGTAATGTACGTTTAAAGAAATTTCGCGTGCATTGTAAATTATAATAATACACGTATTGTGTATTGTGTTAAATATTATTGTGTTGTAAATGTAAATTGTAGCAGTGTATGTATAGACATTATATTTTTATAGGAGTGAGTTCGGTCTGGTGGATTGAATTGACAGTAGCAGTGCCAACATGCGTCTCCTTACTTTGTGCACGAAAATGAGTAATATACGATTTGCTATGAAGTTTCACAGACAGATAATGCATATTTACGTAGTCGTATTTGTGTTCATAATGTCTATCTCGGCTTGACTCGACTTGTTTAGCATTGGATTAGCGTGCATATATAGTAGTGGGCCATGGAGTAGCCTATGTGTACCTGTGTAGCTTACTTTTCTAGTAGTGGAGCCATGAGGAGTAGCAGCAGCAGCAGCAACAGAGTTTCTTGCGAGAAAAGTAAGTAGACAAGACAAGACAACCGGTTAGGCAGTTAAAATGTGGCAGTTTACTTGAGCTCAGTTGGGAAAACACTCTCTATACACAATACACATTTTGCATTCCTATATTTTATGCAGGCATGGCATACACATGCATTGTATGATATGCAGAGAAATACACAAGTAAGAAGTAAGGCTGAATTATGTACATATAAATTTGATAGAGATAAAAAGAGAATATATATTCGTACACACAGTAGATATTATTTGATGTAAAGAAGAAGAAGAAGTTGAAATAGTTGGGTTCGGTCCGTCGCTCGCTCATCGTCGTTGGGTTTGGTTAGATTGAATTGAATTCAGTTTAGTTTGCCTAGTGGGTTTCATTCTGACTGGTTGTTGGTATAATGCAGTTGGGTATAGTAACTATGTGTTATGTTGATAATCCAAACTACTATGTGTGTGTGGAAGATTGCAGTACACACACAGAAAGAATATAATGCATGTAAATACAGGGTTTAGTCAGTTTGTACGGCTAAACAGAAGAAACAGTTGATATGCATATCTGTCTCTACAATCTCAAAGTACATATCATCATATCCCCATAACAAGACTTCATTCCACACCACCACAATGCAATACCTACCCCTTGTACTTACAATAGGCATCTTCTTTCTTTCTTATATTAGGTAGGTATCTACACGTATAAAGTTCTTGGTAAAATATATTTGGTTTTTGTAGTTATGTGTATACTAGCCGTATAGAAGCATGAGTATTTTCTACAGACAACAAACGGCACAGGGCATAGTGGAATTGAATTGTGTTATGTTTTGTGTTTAGTGGAAGAGTCTCCTATAGTTTAATGGTAGCATAACAAGAGTGTCTTGCTAGAGTCCCACACGTATAAAAGCAAGACAGAGTCTGTATGAGAGTGGAGGACAAGACTGCGAGTGTGTAGTTGAACATGGACGAAGGTGGAGAGCAATTATTTGAGGCATTCGATGGAAAATTATTATGTGCAAGATCTGTTAATATGCAATCGCTTTTCTCGGCAGGAATTCCTTAACTTGACTAACTACAACAACTCCAACAACTCACATAGTTATCATTTCAGTTCGCAGTCAGCTTCAACAACAACCAAACCCATATTATATGCCTTGTATACATTTTATTCCCGTATACGATTACGCAGTATGAATCTACACATATCTAGTAGGTACCTGTATAAGTATAGGGGTTGTCTGATGGGTTTGCTTTTTCTTACGTTTTATAGCGAGTACTGCTGGCAGTGGCTCATGCAGAGCAGCAAGGTGTAGCTACTCTTCTTCTGCTAATCTCCTGTGTGTTTTAACTTTTCATACCAGGTACTTGTCTTTTCCTAAGGTCTGCTGCTGCAGTAGTAGTGCAATCTTGTTATCAGATGTAATGTACTTGACTAATGTAATCTAGTAAGTAATGCTGGAAAATATTATAACTATATTGTATACAACTAGTACTAACAAGTAATAATGCATCACATATGCATATAGATATATGTAGGTACTAAATTCCCTAATATAGGTAAAGGTATAAGGTATATATAAATTGTACTACTACTACTATTAGTCCTATCTGTTTAAGGATTAGATTTGTTGTGCTCACCTGCTCCTTATTTTCTTTCAGTGTACATTTATTAGCAATGTTTCTCTATTATACATATTACCTATTTGATTCTTGCAGTTTGGTTCATTTTTTGTCCGTGCGTTCGTTTCTTTAATGTAATTTAGTGATTGTTCGTATGAGATTAAGTATCTGGACAAGGCATTTGATTTGCCTCACTTTGTTTGCAGTGTGCAACAATTCTAATATTTGGATAGAGATATATTTTTAATACACATGTGTATCAGCAATATGTAACAGGCAAGTTTTTCTACATGAGGGATCTTACAACTTACTACTGTACAAATAATATTCCTAGTATATATGCCTATTCTAGTATATAGCTGCTAAATTGTTAGAATTGGTTTGGTGGTACGGAATGGGCTGTAATGGCAGTTTATAGAGAAGTTGCGTATGAAATACCTGCTAAGGGTGCTGGTGGATGGATGTAGGGTATATATGGGTAGCCCTATACAGGGAAAAGTGGAAGTAACTACTGGAAGAACGTTATAAGTGCCATTAAGAGTGCGAGTGAGTGTGTGAGCAAGTCTCCTCCATCATCCATCATACATTATCATATCTTATCAAATCAGACTTCTTCAACTCCTTGGCATGGCTTGCTCCGTGGTTCATCCGCAGCTTGTTTGTTGGTCTGCTGCTTTTTCACAAAGTAATGTTGTTATTATTGCTTTGTACGTACTTATTATTATTGTGCAGCTATTAACATTTCCTTTTGCTCTTCTTTCTTTCTCTTCTCTGTCTCTTTCTATCTCGTGTAATAAATAAATACAGACAGAGTACACAGTAGTAGGTAGTCGTCTCGCCTTTGTTTTACTTCCATTATTACATTTACATTACATTAAAATGGATTACTACTACCTCATCGTAATGGGCTAGTGGTTTGTTCTCTTATTATGTGCTTTGGTAGTTTTCAATGGACAGATGGACGTGTAAATGTGAATGTGATATTGTTATATTATAGCTTGGAAATTGCAAGGCATTTCAGCAAGTGGCTCTCCAGTCTTGTTTATTACTCTTCAAGCAAATGGGACGAGCCGTGAATTCAAGTATGTATGAATGTTTATTTTCATATGAAAAAGTATTTTGATGTATTCATGTAGTGGATAATGTGTAGCTGTATGTCAGTTATGTAAGCAAGTCAGCCGGTTTTAGCTCTGGAATGCTTAAGTACATATGATTAAGAAGGACGGGTAATCATTATCATTATCAGAGATGAGTCCGACCATGTTTCAACAAAACTTTTCTGTATATACACCAGTCTTCGATTAAGCTACACACAATTTATACCACTAATTGTTAAAAACACATTTATATATTAAACCTACGTAATATCTATGTAAAATTATGATGATCCATTCAGAAACTAGAAACACTCATCAAGTTTAAACCTACTTAAGATGACACGAAGAATAATTTTTCAGTAACATGTATTTCTAAGTGAGTGTAAATTAAAACAAGTGAAGAATGGACATATCCCTAATAAATCTGATTATTAATGCAATTGCAAATAAATATTTGACAGTACCATATTTCCAAGTGACTTTGCAGATAAAAACATTATTGTCTAAAATTATTTTGCACACATTTGGTAAACACATATTTACTTAATTACAGTCATGGCCTTGTATTTTTAGTTCAGTGTTTGTTTGAGACTAATTAAATCCGGAAACCACACGGTTAGTCTGTGTTTGATGGATGAAAATTAAAATCGGTTAAACTTCTCTGTGTATGTACTTCTATAAGGTCTCTCTGCTTGAACTCATCTTTATTTACTGAACAGGTATGCTATATGGATGTACATAGCAGTACAAGCTTATATTCTCATTTCAGAAATTCAGAAGTTGATTCCTTTCGTTTAGCACGAAACGATGAAAGGATGATTGTCCCCACGTTGAGTTTACGATGTGCATAACTGAGCCTGGGAAAAAATTGTTTAACTTACATGACATGAGCCACGTTAGTACAACGATTTCATTCTCGTATCGTGCCGTATCGTCCAGTAGTCGTGAAATGTGTTTTAAAAGCTACTAATCCAACTGACTAGTCGTCTCCTTGTTTTGTAGGTAGACTTGTCTATTTCTCTCTATAGAAGAGCATTACTTACATTTCTAGTATATTATTACACTCTCCATGCATTTTCTAGATGAAGCAAGTAAAGTTGAATTGAAAGAAACGAAGCACTTCTACATAGCCAAGGATGATGCTACGGACTAGTAGTAGTCGTAGTAAAGTTGGTAGAGTGCTAAAGCATGGTATTTAAATTTTTCCCTTCCTGAAAAGTTTTACGACTTGACAAGTCTGGTTTGCCTTTGCCTTGGCTTGGCTACATTATACATAGGAAAAGTTATGTGAGCTGAAGAATGCTTCTTCTCTGTTCTTCTCTCTCTCTCTCTCTCTTCCTTTCCGTTGTCTTTCGTGTCGTTTGGCAAAAACTTTGTGTACACACACAAAGACAGCCAGCACAGCACATAGTAAACTCATCATGATGTTAGACAACTAGTAACTCACGGACGTATAAAGCAGTAAGTACTACTCGTGTGTGTAGAAATGTAAGTAGAAAATAAATTCTTTATGGATTGTGGCACACTATACAGTATTGCTGATATAGATGCACCTATATAAGTAATAGTCGTAGTGTGGTATGGCGTTTAGTTTGTGTGTGTGTTTTAACTCATCATCTCGTTAGTAGTGGAGTAGTCGTTTACTTATTGCTGAAATGAAAGGGAGAGCAAGTTTAAAACAAATCGCTAAGTGTACTGTGGAAATGGGTACGTTTTACCACAGAAACTGAACACAACGGGGTACAAGCTACATATTACTGAAGCGAAGAGGACTACACTGATTACATAGAAGAAAAATGCTGTATGATTAAAATCAAATACATAGGTGCGTAGTTAATAGATAATATCCTGTGTCTATGTGAGTTTCTGTGTGAGTTACTAATGTCTAATGCCATCATATTCCTATATCTCCTTCAGTATTCTGTCCTGTCCCGAGTAAAAGAGTAATATTCGTCTGCGCTTTAACTATAATCTCTCCGAAATTATTTGTTGTGTGTAGTAAATTGTGCTTTGCTTGTTTTACAGTACTTTTTCTTCCTTAACTAGCATGAGCAATGTTTGGTAAATGTTTATGGAGCTTTGTACATAATAGTATTGGTATTAAAGAGTGGTCGCAGTAAATTCGAGTGTTCCATTGTGTTGGTGTCGTGTTGAAAAGGCAAAATAATAGATAAGTGCAGTTTGCAGCGGTGGTGTCGCTTGTAGGTAATTTTTAGGTATAGTTAATGTCATGTTGACTATAATGCAATTATTATGATTATGATTTTGCATGCTCTCACGGAGGTTCATAGAAACTGACGAGATTCTTGTTCCGCATCTAGCCACGAATCTTCCGAAGAAGATTATGGCGAACAAAACACATCTTTAAAAACATGTGTCTGTTCTGTGCAGTTTGTACTATCAAATTATACTCAAATTAATTTTCTTCCTTCAACTCTCACTCATTGTTTCGTTGTGGTCGACTCGAGCTTGTATTGGATCATCCAAGAGCTTTAGCAAATATGCAATTTAGTGGTTTTACTGCTCAAGAATAATAAGAAAATTAGGGTTGTTCGAGTTTATTGGGGGCAATGTGTTTTTGACTGCTTGTGAAATTTCAGTCTTTACTCAGGAATGGGAAAATGAGATTTAAATTGCTGCTAACGATTATTAAACGCTTTTTACCCTTCCTCAGCACTAAAATCTCAACGATCTTCCTTCAAGGATGAATAGCTCGAAAATTGCATGTGTAAATGATATTAAGCTTGATTTATTATTATAAAAGATTTCATTTTTTAAGCTTTACTATTGCAGGTGCAACAAGGTCAGTCTTCGTATTTACAAATTACAATATAACTGTAGAAATTTTTATTTGTGAAATTCGATTATTCTTTGCACTTTACGTAAAGCGAGTTACTTATTCCCTTCCATCTTACACTGCTATTATACACTGTTAGCTTTCTTTGAATTAACCAAATTTAACTGTTTCTCTTTCTATATACTTTCATGTAAACTAAATTTTATAATTTAATTATTACATGTACCTGTAGAATTTCTCAATTTACGTTCTGCTACACAAACACAAACTACCTATGTAAAAGCTGCGTCTTAATAAAGTAACTTATACTAAAACTACCACACATACCTATACATACTTTTACTTCTGAGACAAATTTACTATAGTGAAGTTGATATGTAAATGTAAAGTGGATTTACACCATAGACATCAGAACAAATCTTATGGTGCTTCTCATAGCTGAAGAAGACAGTACTGAGGCAGTGCTTTTTGTGAAACTGTGAGAAGGTTGTTGAAAATAGACGGATAATAATATAATAAGTAGTGTTGGTGTGGTTGTGCTAATAGGTAGTGGTACTAAAGAGAGAAAGAAAGAAAAGAGTCTCTCGAGAGAAGGCGACTCTGAGAAGGGAAGAAAGAAGATGAGAGGCTCGATTAGATGAGACTAACACAATGAATTTCCTGACTCATCGAATAATGCCATGCCAATGAATGACAGGACAAGACAAGTTAGCCAGTCATACTGAAAGGATTGGAATAAAAGAGCGAGAGAGAGAGAGAATAAAAAGTCAAAGTACATGTACAGATATAATGCAATGCAAAGACAGGACAGGCAGGAGAGGACTGGAATTGACTGGGACACAGAAAGAGCAGGACAGGAGAGAGGTGTAACGAAGGAAAATGAAATGTGCGGACTACAATGAAATACAGGAGGAGATGAATTCAAATGAAGAAGAATAGACACAAGAACAAAACTCAACAAGAGATTCACCAGAGTCAATTGAATAAATAAATACTACATGCCTTCCTCTCCTTCTATATAACATTTCTATTGTAAACTCCAAATCCTCACCACTTACACTACTACTAGTAAATACACGTAATGTTTTATAGCTATACAAATCTACATAGAATTTGTACACCTTATTAACTCATATAAAATTATATAAGTTGGTTTTCCATACGACTGCGGGACATTGTGCATTTATTCGCTGTGTGACTGACGCGACTCTTCTCCTGACTCTTGTGTCTTCAATTCCTACATATGTATGCAGCAAGGACCACTATAAAGTATTTGTATCAAATTATATAAGGACGATGTACCTGTCTCATTTTAGTAGTGGTATAATATAGTATAGTTAACTACTACTGCTACCAAAGGGAAGGTATATATAGGACTGAATTACATTTGTAAGATTATATTTATCTTATTACAACAGTAGTAGTGTATTATTCTTTTGAATTGAATTTTCCATTGAGTTGATTGCATTGTAAATTCACTTTTTTAATGTTACGCTTTGTATGATAGTCTGTGTGTATATGTATATGAGTAGCTATACATGTGTGTGTTATAATTCTTTATTATTATTATTGGCTTCGCTGTAGATGCAGTAATAGTGTACTTATTAAATACTGTGACTAATAAACTATCACATTAGAGCTGTCCTTTTCTGTCTGAAAGTAACAAGACAATGGAGCATGATTTTTTAATAACACAATTATATTTCTTATGTAGCCGTAATTGATTCTACGAAAGAGCTCCTTTCGTTTTCGTAATTAGTATTCGACGCTTTTTGCTAACAACTGCTTGTTGAATGCGTAATGGAATAAATATTTGAAAAGGATTCATTGTCGAATTTGTGAATATAGAAGTCTTTATGCACAGAAGGTCCTGCTACTCCATTCATTCGATGAAAAAGCCAGAAAATGCTTATGCACAGATGCAAATGTAGTAATTATTTGTTGTCGTCCCATTTGTTCTGCATGTATCTGTACACAGTAGATTTATTAACTTATTATGTGCTGACTTGCAGCAATAATGTATCCATGTACCGTGTACCTGTAAAAGTAGACTAGAAAGAAAGAATTTTAATATACTCGTTTGCAACTAAAGTTTCCTGTTAACTCAATAAACAAAGTGGTATGGATTTATTCTTCGTGAAATGGTTTATGGGTTCATAATTTTTAGCGAAGAGGGCGAATCTCGTAATGTCTGAGCAGAAACAATGCAAATCAAGCAGAGTAATTTATTATTATAGCAAATAGGCTTTTCTGCACTCCAATAATGCTACAACAAGTGTGCTCAACATTTTCGCAAAGATTTTATCAATTACTGTAGTGCTAGGAGCTGTGTGTGTGGAGAACAGTTCACAATTCACATACATTGTCTGAAGGAGATAAAATATATTATTGTGCAGAGAGACAAGGAGTGGACATTGGGCAATGCAAAGGAATGAAATGAGAGAGGTACAGTTTATTCAGGCAGGACTTTGTCTGACTGCGACTGTCGGCAATAAAAGCCCTAGCTCTTTGCGACGCTTTTATCGCTCACAACTTGTTCGTGGGTGTGCAAGGACAATTCTTGACGTCCGATTTCATTCACTCGATTCGAGTTGAGTTGAGTGCAAGTGAAATAGATTTCATTCCATTTGTCTTGTCCTCCTCACCTCATGCCAATGCAATGTCTACTTTATACCCTTAAGGAATATTCAAACTCCAAATCAATCCTTACACTTCTTTATCACTTGTTCACACATTCACCCTATCTCGTACATACATTCCCAATTGATCTTTTTACACTACTCTTAATGATAAGCAATTCATTTGGTCAGTTTTATTTCAAAAATAATGGAAAAATCTAAGAAAAATTCTACCACTTACAAAATAACAAGTTAAATATATTTTGCAAAAATAATTTACATAATCAGGTACAACAGATTGTTTCACTTCGGGTGTAAAACATCAGTTGAATATGGATTACCTGATGAACTCTAGTGTATCAGTATTATTCAGTTCAAGTGATTAATTTTAAACACCTGCGAAATAACAACATGAATGAAAGGACATTAATTTTATTCACAGTTAATACTTTTTACTTAATTGTATATCTCTTTGTTTTACATATGTTTTGAAAAATCATTTAAATGTTCGTTTTTATTGTTTTTATTTCTAAGAAGCACTTTTTTTACACAACAAGCATTAGTAGCTATAATTTTCATATACAAAGCAATGGCACATTAATAATTTAATTATGGTTACTCCGGAAAGACACCACAGTTCAGAAAATCAATGTTTACGCAATCAAACTTTCTTAGTATTCATCGGATGCCCAAAATACTGTTATAAAAATAAGTTGGAGCAATGCTATAATATTTTATGGTGGTTATTTATTTGTAGGAGGCCGTAAAAAATTGTGAGTGTGTGAGTAGGTAGATTTCTTATAGATATTTCAGTGGACAGGTTTTGTGTCGTCGTGTCCTGCTTTGATTACCGTCCACCTTCAATGAAACTGAAATGAATTGAATTGAATAGACTCCTTTGCAATGCTTTCCTTTTCTTACTGATGTGTTATATGTGTGCAGTTGCCAGCAATGTCTACGTCTACATTTATTATTTTTGTGCGTCTTGTATTTTCCTTAAAGAACTCTCATGTGTTATTGTGCGACTACTACTATTATAGTCGTTTATGTGTGTCTTTTGCATTGCTCAGAACTCATTTCGCCTATATTGGCTTTTGTTCGTCATTCTGTCCACAGTCTTTAGAGAGTCACAGTCGTCGTAGTGTTGAGCGACACCACCTTTAAAATCTCTTTCATGAAGCTATACAATCAAACCAAATCGAATCAAAGGAAATACCAACGCAATTTACGGCAGAAAAAAATGATTTGACTGCAGATCCCATAGAAATTCAAAGTCATAGAGAGCAAAGGAAGTGAAATACGTTGGGAAATCACAGTACATGAATTATTTCATTGCTTTCTATTGATTCTGCTATTACATTATTTGACACGTCTGTTTTTACTTGTTTGCTTTGGAGAGTTGGTTATAGGAATGTAGCGTGTACCTATATAAAGTACATAAAGTATCCTGTGTTTGTAGAAACTTTCGCAGTTTCACTTCATTCAATAATAACCATCACTTTAAATGCACTATTTCTCATCTGCTTCATTTTGTCTCTTGTGTTTCGTGCAAGGTCTACAATACAACCAGCACAATAGGGAATTCCATTTTCATAAGTCATAATTCACAGTTCATTTTTTATTTGTATAAGAAAGCTACGTAATACGCCATACCGACAACGGTAACTTTGACTCTTCTTTCGTCTATGCATCTCTCAATGAAATAATATTATAGTATTCTTCCAGAAATCTCTGTTGTATAAAATATGTATGACATTGGTAAAAATACATTAGAACCTTTTCCAAACACGCAATGCAATAGATTTGTGTGTATTCTTGGCCGAATGTTTGTAAAAGAAATGAAATATTGAGAGGGAACTGCGTGGGTAGTTGCTATACTTATAATTATGGAATTATAGAATAGAATTTTTAAAATAGAAACGAAGTGTAATAATTATTATTTGAATTTCATGAGCGAGCCAAGCGTGAGTATTACATATTCTCACTCCAACACGTATAACATTTGATATGAAATCATGTTCGTAATACACACAGCCCAAGCAAATATAATTTTACACTTACAAAGGTAAAAAAAGCAATTCATTTCACATGTTTGGTTTTTGTTCCGGCCATCCATCTCTATCAAGCTGGTTCAGTCTGTATCTTCTCTGTGTACAAAAGCATAATGTGTAAAAAGTATATAACTTTGTATAGTTTTATATCAAGTGTGTATATAGTTTTGGATGTATTCTATCTGCTGTGGTCCTGTTCACAGAGTGTAAATGTGGAGCTGCTACTTATATGAGTATGAAATAGTAATCATGTAAAGGAAATAAAGGAAGGCATATCTGAACACACAAAGAAGGAAGACTCCTCACGAAAACTATTATTCATTAATTAGACAATTAGGTACCCTTCCTCCCTTTCAACCTCCACCAGACTCAGACTGCGTTTTATTATGATGAATCTTGTTACTGTAATTCCAATTCAGCCATGCCACCTATAAATGATATTAACCAGCATCTAACTATCCATAACATACTTACCTTACGTAACTAGTTACCACAATGTAATTATTCTATGCATATAATCTGTACTACCTATCTATATGGATAAAATCATAATTTTGTTATTATTAGTATACCTATGCATGCAGTAGGTAAACTCGTCTCAATCTTTTCACTACAGTGTATAAATAAATTTTCTGTTTACCCATAATATAAACAGGTATGCATCTGAAACGAAATGTATATTGGTGCCTATGTATACATAGTACCTATAGTAAAGTAAAATATAGTAATAAATACCACACACACACCTACATCGATAAAATGTTTACAGTTTGTGATTTTTAAGGATTTTGGCATTTCTATTAAACCCGGGAGGAGTAATTACAAATTCATGCTCTGATCATTTCCAACTACAAAAAGAAATATGATGTACAAGAATTTCAATTCAAATCAACTCAAAATTCCATTCGATTTTTATCAAAAGCAAACAAAATTAACTAGGCATGTCCTGCAT
This sequence comes from Pogonognathellus flavescens, assembly GCA_019776165.1. Classification (NCBI taxonomy): domain Eukaryota; kingdom Metazoa; phylum Arthropoda; class Collembola; order Entomobryomorpha; family Tomoceridae; genus Pogonognathellus; species Pogonognathellus flavescens. Next base: position 31,570 of record JABASD010001118.1, on the reverse strand, counting down.
GTACACGGTTCGTTTGCTTTAATTACCTGAACTAATTTTGAGCCTAAAACAATAATTTATAAAAATAATCGCATCTATTGGGTTAGTAAGCAAACATGAAGAAGATTATATTCTTAGTCAGCTATACTCCATTCCCATGTATGTATATTTTCACAGAAAAGAAGCATCCACAGCCCGAATGTATATCCTCTGAGAAACACTACGAAAATGTTTGTAGTAATGAAACAAACCCATTACCTAATTACGGTCCGGACAAAGAAGAATTCACAAAGCTGATGAGTGTGCAAAGCACTTCTATAAAATTTGATATATTATAGGTGATACACAACATTGACTTTGCACTGGCCTATTCATCATCATTTCATCATCCCCGTAGTAGTAGTCGTATATCGTAGTAGTCGTAGTAGTTGAGACGGGCTTTGGAAGACGTACGTTGCTTTACACTACTTGGCGTAATAAAACACGTAAAGTCTCTCTGTGTCCAGCAGCACAACCACAGCTCGGTTGATGTGTGGAGTAGCAGAGGAGCAGAAGTTGTAGAGTGAGGAAAGTGTTTGATGAAAATTCATTCTCGTTCTCATCCATCTCTTGTTGTATAGGAAATTGTCATGCTCCCCACTGGCTGATAACAAATAGGCGAGGGCTGCTGAATAAATAGCTGTGAGCAGATGAGATGAAATCAACCCGCAATGCAATGGACTGACTGGACAAAACTAAAACTCGTACTCATCTCTTTCCTTACACTCAAACACTAAATAACTAACTAACTACACAACTTTTCTTCTCTATCTGTCCACACACACAAAAATCTACGTAATAACATCACACAACTTTTATATATAGCCCGATACACTTTATATAGTATGTCCTGAGTTGTGAGTGTTAAGAGTATAATATGTACAAGGTTCTACTAGTAGTAGTTTAATAAGTATAAGTTGTTTTATGTGCGTAAGTATAAGTTTGGTGTAAAAGTATATTAAGTGGTGGTGGTGGTTGTGGTGTGTGTATGTGTACCGTGTTAATAAACTGGAGTAGTGAGGTAAGCTGATTTGATGTGATGCAATGTAAGGCGAGGAGGCACTCCAATTAATTAAAATTAGATCTGATGTTAAGTTAAGTAGATAAGTGCCTTGCTACGCTTTGACTCCCATTCTTGGTCTTTCCCACTTTGTACGAGTCAAGTAGTCGCACCAGTAGGAATTCTATAGACAAATAGCAACTAATAAGTAAAGGAGTAGAGTGGCACTATGTGTGTGTGTTTATGTACTATATAAAGTCTTTAGTGGAAATGTACATTCTGTGTGTTTCTGTCCCTCGTCTGCTCCCGTACACTTTTAACGTGTCGTCTCCGGCCTGTCTCTATTTATCTTAAGTTTCTCAACAGCCTCACCTTATTTTTAGTCTCGTACTTACTTAGAACTTTACTTTACCAAGAAGAGAGAGAGAGAGAGAGACTCGATGAACTTTTCCCTTTATTTTTCCACTCTTACCTATGGTAGAAGTTAAAGTTGCTAATGTACCTAAGACGTATATATATAATTCACTAATGGAGCCATGTAATCATATACAGTAATAATTATATAATGATAATCTTAATTCCCTGTTGGGTTTGGCTTACTTTTAATTTTGTATGCAATGTGGAATGGACTTGACACTTTGCTTGGTGTGTCCCTGAAAGATAAGTTTGTTGGATGGGGAATTTAAGTTTCCTTCACGATGTATTTATACTATAAATACGAGTACAGTATTCACTTTCATTAATAGAGTGGAACGATTGATTTGTAGTTGTTTGTATGTTTGTTTTAGTGCGTAAGTTGCCTGGATAGTGTTAGTGTATAAGGAGAGGGAGAATAAGTGAGGGAGAAACTCATTACTAACAATAAGTGAGCTGATGAAGTGCTAACAAGTTAACTGAAGAGCAAAGAGACGAGTGCAACGTTCAGAGCGGCAGACGCTCTAGTCTGTTATGTATAGAAGGAAGTTTTATGTAAGTAGTGAGTGAGAGAACGGGCGGAATGAAATTGAATGGAAATATTATAGAACTGTGTGCTTTGGGTTAAAGTGTTGGTGGTGTTGACGGCAGTGCTGATGCAAGTGGTGTGTTCAATTGATTCTCCAGATATTTTCTCAAGTGCAAGTCGTGTCGGCTATATGATTTTGATTTAGTAGGGTAGTCCCAAAGTCCCAATTCTCCCTACATCCATTTAACTTTGGGCTGAGGTCGCTTCTTTATTTCCATTCCATTAATACGCACCCTCAAGCTAAATTTGGTGTTAAATTAGCCCCGCTGTAATCATTATAGTGTTCCAGGACTCCAAATGCATTGAGTCATTATTCTATATTTAGTTTTTGCTTTATCTAAGATTGATTCATGGAGAATACCTAATATTGAAATTTAATCTAAATTAATAATTTAACAATGAAATAATTCAGACAAGGAATTTCGTTTTAATGAACGTTTACTTTATTCATTCATATATATTTATATGTAATATCGCGCAGTTGAATTTTTAGTTATTCTATTGTGTCTTTCGTTGAAATCGTCAAAACCGAGTATGCTTAAAGGTACAATATAATACAATACAATATAATAAGTACATTCGATTCTTTTGATTAATTAGCTATTTAAATTTAATTATGATAATAATAATATTGGTTTTGGCATTGGTTATCTCTCTTCGCACAAACAAATCAATACAATTCACATAAATATTATGAACATTCAATCACTCCCATATAGTCGATTACTATATACTTACACTGCAAACCACTACTTAAACGTTTACACGCTATATACGTACCTATAATATATTGCTATTCACACTAATTTAATTATACTACACGTTTACTAACATTATACTTAAACATAAATGTATTTACACTGTACGTAAGGTGAATTCTATTCATTAGTCACACAATAATAATATAAATACTATTCTGTACACATACACATACAGCTATACGTATTTCATTTATTATTGACATACTCACTTAACACTTACTACACACTATCATATTGATAAAGGTTGTAATTTCAAAACTACCATATAGATATTACGATATATAGCAAATAGTTACGGTATTTTATTATATACCTATCGTAAAAATTTTATTGAATTATTTAGTAATTTACATATCCATCATTTCATTAAGCTTTTTACAATCAGTATACACTGTGAGTGTGTACGAAATACATCTACAGCAAGAATCCGACCAGGTATCGCTTCTTACATTACGATCCTACTTAAAAAGATACACGAATACAAAACAAACACATTAAAAAAAAACTCAGCCTACGAAACGCAATAATATTTTAATAGTACAGTTTTATGTGTCTATGTATAAGCATTCTATATAATTAAATACATATCATTATAGTCGAAGAATTACACATTGTAGATATTCACTGTGGTGTTGTGTGCCTATCCACAGAGTCAGAAATGTAATATTTTACAGACATACCAGCATAGCTCTCTTAGTAATTATTTCTGCCGTGTGAGACATTTATGTGTTTAGATTACTCCTCTGTGTGTCTAGTGTAAATAACTTAGCAATTGTTTAGAACTGTGATACCACAATGGAGAGATGTCTTAAATGCTTTCCTTATTTACTCATTATTATTATTATTACTCTGTTTGCCATATAGTAGGAGACCTTTTCTCTATGGGCTCTGTGCATTCACAGAATACATTAGTCAGTTTTTATGTGTGTGTAATAGAAAACAAACATTAACCGCAGTCAATTTCATTTTGCTCGTTTGTCTCAATGTCCCAGTGTGTGCCTTGTTGGCCAAGTAAGTAACTTACACATTTCTTGCATACTTTTCCTATTAAGAAATGTACACTTAAAAAAGGTCAAGTCAAATACTCACATATTACCCTTCGTTCACAAGTATTGTATTGTCCAGAGGCATTGTCTGTGTAAATATTATACACTTTTTCTATTTACTCACATTATACTATCATCACCGTAATCATCATCAACTTACTCCATTTATGATTTCAATGCAAGCAAAGAGAAGAAAAATAAACAGACAAATCATCATTACTGCTTTAGAACACAACGGAAGAGTCAATAACAAGAAATGTATAAGCAAATATAAATTATACCTAAATTGGATTCATACAACAAAAAATATTATATCAACTCATAATGGATTTCCCATTATGGACTGAATAGTAGACGAGTGCTAATTATGTGTTAATATTAAAGCAAACAGATCTTATCAATTTAAGAACCTTGTGTTCATACTCTTTGTATTTTTTATACACGCTAAACGAATTATTTTGTTATAAATTACGGTCAAAGTCAATTTAGTGCTTTACTAACTCTACTTCACGACTAAACTCACGCAATGCACGTTTGTTTGTAAGAAAAATGAAAATACTTGACCTGCCACTAATTTGGATCATGATGACCACACTCTGCACTCTAAATGCAATATTTAATCATATAGATACAGCAAGATTAACACAATAATTTACATAAGACCTACATAGCAAAAATGTTTTCTCTAAGTGCGACTGTCTGTGAGACATTGTATAACTTGAGCACTTGCATTGTCATTTCGTTTCAGGCAACACGACATGATTTTTCATTGTAGTTACTCTCATCGGCTATTTATATCGTAAACCACGGTGTAGCTAACAAATAAGTAAAAGTAAAACCATGATGGATACAATTTCGCAACAATATGTTAACAACAATGAAAATGAAATGCAAGTTGGGCGCATACAATCACTCACACACAATAACATAATACAACATTTTTGTATACTGTATAATTCCCTAATGTATTCGAACGATAAAGGTGCGTCTCTTGTAAATGAAGTAATTGATGGCAATGATGACGATGATGATGCACAATGCTTATTTTTCTATCTCAAAAATTCAACGATTGAACCAGCACGGTAGACAAAGGATATTGTTTCCAACAGACTTGTATAATTTTATACGAGAACAACATTAGGGCTAATATAAGAATTAGTTTATACTTTCATATTATGTATATTAGATAGAATAATTCGTCAGACCTTTCCAAATATTATAAATGTATCACACTGCGAGTGCGTTATGTTTTACGTGATGTATTGTGTTATAGAAAATATATACTACACACAGGTCTAGTACACACACCACAAAAACAACAGCAGAACTTGCTGCACAATTCTATTTATAATTTTGTGCAAGTCACGGATGAACACACGATCCATGTATATATTATTAGTATTATTTATTGTGCATGTATAATATATGAGAATACAGTATCCTACTATATACTAGAGAATAAAGGGTATTGTGCTGGTACTACGGGTGATATGGTTGTACAAGAGTAAATTATGAATGAAACTGAAATGAACGTGTTGCCTGAAACAATATGAATCACGTAATGGAAGGCTACAGCTAAAGGCATTGCAAGTAATGATTAATTATTCCGATTGAAAGGGCTTAAGGCAGGGAGGACATAATATAGACACAGCGCAACAACACACACAGGGAGAAAGAGACAGACAGATCAGTCAACATAAAATGTAATGGTAAGGAATAAAGATCAGTCATAGCGCTCAACGACCAAATCCAAAGACGACGACGAGAGAAATGCTATTGCTTTGCTTACAAACCTATTTTACCATTTGGCTAATCGTATCTCAGGCACAGAGTGAGACTTTGACTCTCTGGAGAGCTGAGACTGAGAGAAAGAAAAGACGAGAGAGTCAGAGAAGGCAGAAACAAAAGTAATAATAATATTCCATGCCTTATGCTTTAAAGTCTGTGCCTGGTGTGGCCCATAGCCTTGCCTTGTCTCGTCTAACCTAATTTCTGTATCTGGCTCTCTCTCTCTCTGATTGTGTCCTGCCCTGCCTTGTCTGGCATGGAGTGTGGCGTGTGCTATCAAATTACAGACATTAAACCTAATTTTCATTTCCTTTCAACGAACGCGTCAGAACAGATTGATCTCATCTCATAAATTAAAACGACTCGGACTTCCACCTCCAATATTAATATATTAGCACACAAACACAACTCACAATACTAATAATACCTACATATAGGTATAGCTGCTCTAATTCTATATTGGAATAGATATCATTTTTCTATGTATAAAATTCAGTTAAAGAAAATCTATACACAGCTTGTAGTATTAATACTAACAAAAGTTTAGTAGATATAGATACAATGGTTTCTTGATTGCTGTTTATCCTGTTGTATTTGTGAAATGTAAAATAAGATGTGAATACACTGAGTAAACAATAATAAATATGATATTGTATTTTTCATGGCAATAATAGCAAAAGTAAACGAAGACTGAACAAGGTGTGAGATTGTGATGTGATATAGCATTAGTATTACACTCCATTACAATTCACAGTCCCCTGTAGAGATAATTGATGTGTTTGTGTACAGAGTACACAATTAAATTCGTAGATTAATATTATTATCACTTAATAATGCAAAGTGATAGTAAAGATTTATTTATGTGTACTTACGTACTCTTTTAACTTGCTCTTGTATGTAATAAATGTTTGTATGTAGTACGAATAGATAAAAAAGAAAGTGAGAAGGTACGGAATGCTAATAAATATGACACGATAGAAATATAATAATGTACTAACTCACTATATGAATAAAAATTGTAAATAAATGTACTAGTAACTGTGTGTGCTTGTAGAAAAACCGGACGAGTTTCTCAGTTGTTGTATTTGTATTACAGTATAATTGGGATGTATGAAATAATGTAATGGTACCTTAGTTGTATTTTGTATAGGAATACACTGTGGCGGATGCTGCTCTACTTGAATTGTATTGTACTTGTATAGTAAATTCATAATACGTGCTATACGTAAAGGTTTACTGGGAAAAGACAAAGGAGAGAAAATGATGTGTTGGATTTGTTTGTACAGAGAGCGAGAGAATGTTATATGAATCTTTTTGGTTGAGTGAGTGATATTTTGGCAGCTAGTAAAGTTTTCTGTTCATCGCATACATCACATCAGTCATGAAGCTCTACTCGAATGTGTGTTTGTGTCTGAGTGTCTCGTAACGTTGACTTCACCTCATTTCTTTCCACCACCACACACACAAACACGACAAACAACAGCGACGATGATGACGACAGCTCACACACAAAACACACGCATCCTTCTAAGTACACACACACAAGAGCCAGAGCTAGCACTTTGTAAATACTATGGAGGAGACACGATAACGCAACATCAGCAGCAGCGGTAACATAACAACAACACGAAATGAATCAATAACATTAACATTACTAGCAGTATTTCCATGAGAGAAGACGAAGAGAGTTTTCTTGGAGCGATAGAGATTGTAGGAGTAGTCGTATCCAGTTGATTGCATGTACAAATAGCATAGGAGGGTAGTAGTGGTAGAATTGTAGACAGTCACAATAGACACACACGTCCACATGGAAGTACGAAGAAATACTACATGATAATAATTGTCTGTCATTGGGATTCACACTGACTTGACATGAGGACGAGACGCAAGGAGCGGCAAAAGCCGACTTTTCCTGTATTCATTGGGAGCTTTGAGAATTGGACTGGGACTTGGTGTACATGCATTGTTCATGCTCATGCATATTAATGCAAAGGTTTTCCGAGACAGACACACAGGGAAGGAACAACACGACGTTGACAGAAGAACGTAACTAGCAACTAGACACCCCACATTCTACACAACATACGCAGTTTTGTTTAGCTAATGATTTCCTATTTCATTCCAGCTTTCAGTTTTCACTTCAATTTGTCATCACATGAGTCGTACGTAGCTTTAAGGGTTGCTTAGCTCTACTCTAATATTTTATAGCTCTATATTGAAAATTATTGTGCTTGTAGTAGTACGAGTAGTAAATATTTTAACAAATACAAGGGAAACTTTTGCACAAGAAACTTTGTAAAATTATTATAGTAGGTAAGATTATACGAACTAGTTTCTACTATTCTAGTTGTAGTAGTATGAAAGTAATAATGTAATTAAAAATGCAAATAGTTTTTATACAAAACTGGAGTTGTACGGATCACAAATTTCCTTGTTCATCTTCATGTTGATTTCATCAATCTCCCATTGTCATCTCCAGTTGTAGTTGTAGTTATCGTAAATGTTAAAGTTTAAGTTCTCCCTTTGTCATATGTGGATGGCCACATGACGATTAGGGTTTGCACTATTCACAATGCTCGGTTGACGCACCGGCGGTCGTTGAACAATATGTTGCTGTTGCTGTTGAGGATTACTATTTCCCCCGAGTGGATGTCCTCCACCTCCACCACCACCACCGCCGCCTCCACCACTGCAGCTTGTGTTCAGAGGAATATTATTGCCACTATTACTATTTCCTCCTCCACCCAACATCCCCCCATTGTTCAGACTTCCTCCGCCACCAACCACACTATTGCTATTGTTTATGAGCGGAGTGATGTTCGTTGTAGTCGTCATGGGATGCGGAGGGGGAGGAAGTTGATGATTCTGATGACGACCCGAGGAACGATGCTGCGACGTGTTGTGAGCACTTGTGCGTCCGTGTAATCCGCGAGACATCGGGGTTTTCACTTTTACATCGGGTAAAGCGTAGCGTAACTTGTCCCAGAACCGCTTGTCTTCACAGTTCAGGTAAACGTGGTTTTTGAGGTACAGTCTTATGTCTGGGTCCAAGTCTTTACTCGGGAGATCACCCAGGAGAATTATTATCACTTTGCGATGACGATCTTTCAGCACGGAGTGATGGGCTGACTTCACATCCGTCCTTGACCATTCTCCTAAAAAATTAAAATCATAATGAAATTATTATTATAGGTAGATTCGTTGCATCGATGTGTTTAGAATGTTCGCCTAAATCAATTTTACTTATATTGCTGCACAATTATAATTATTACTTAAGAATTCTAACAAGATTTAATTATTTTTTAAACTAGGTATGTATATATATACATACTATACAGATATTCTGTATACCTATCTGTATAATCCAAAATCTACTTTGTGAATTTAACATAATCCTGAACCACGAAAACGTTTGCTAAGTCAAGTTCAATGTTTAGTGTAGAATTGTTTGTTTCCTTACACGTTGAGATTGCTACCTACACGCAGTGTGTACACAAAGTACAATAAATAGTTTGCTGAGAAACCTGCTTTCAATTAATTCTCCATTGCATTGCATTTCATTACTTAGCTTAAGCTCCTTGGCAGTCTCGTTGTTGTTGTTGCTGGGTTCGTTGGTTTTGTAGTAGGTACGGATAGTTGGTCGTAGTAGTAGAAATGAAGAATGTTTTCAATTACTTTACATTGCGTTTATAATGAGAATGAAGCAAAAAATAGAATGCAAGGGGAAGGATTGGCCACGGCTGCCTACTAAACCCACTCAGCAACAAGAACTCACTAACATTAGCATTACTACTCAGACTTCATCTATTTAGTAAAATGTCTAAAGATCTTAAGTAGTAATCACACAGAGTCCAACAACAATAACTTTAGTCAAGTCGAAGGCTGCTGTGCTTCAGCAATACCATGCTGGGATCTTTTCTACTTCTGTATCTATTAGTGCCTACTCCAACTGACACATCTACAATTGTGCAACTAAAACATTTTCTTACTACAAATATACACAGATCATCATCGCTTCAGACTAGCGTGAGTTTATGTACCTAAGCCAGTATTATATACAGTATTATAAAATACACTGAAATGAATGTACAATCTCATTCAGTCTTTCTAAGCAATTTTGCAAAAAATAAGACAAAAATAAAATCACTACAAAATCCTTGGAAAAAATCATACCTGTTAATGTAGTAAATAAAATTTAAATGCAGCAAGAGAAATATTAAGAAAAAGGCACTGCAATGTGATGTGGTAATAAAAAAGGGTTTATAAATATTTTGCCAATTTTTTGCATGTAAGGTTGAAAATGTTTACCTTTAAGGAAATGGTGTGACAGTACAAGGACTGTTCTTCTACTGGCTTCACTAGCCTGGACAATGGTATCTGCGAGATACGTGCCACCAGTGGGAAGATCTCTATATCTAAGGCAGAGCCTATACGGCGGGTCATTCCGCTCTAATTCGGCTGCGAGGACTTGACGGACCCAAGCTTCGTCCTTGGAACTGTAGGACACGAAAGCGTCGAATAGTTTGTCCCTCTCAGTTGGAGGCTCCCGGCAAGAGCCCAGCCGGAGGCCACATCGAGCATGAAACCAAACTCGGAGATTTTGTCTCCAGTAGAAACTCACGACGGAGATCAAGATGAGCAAAATAAGAACTCCTGTGATGCAGATAATCAATGGAATATAATCTTCCAGGTTGAAATCGTCTGAATTTCCACCCGGCGGCTCACGAATACTCAAATCTGTGGATTGTGAGCAACGATGATTTCTCTGGTCCAATAGTCGCACAACAACCAACTCCGTTTGGCTTTTATTTTGCTGTCCTGTCGTTGAAGAAGATGATGATGACGTTCCTCCTGTACTGCTGCTGGAGGAAGAAGTGGAAACTTGATCGACACAATGAACTTGATTGGCATCACTGATTTTGCCGTGGTTTTCCACGAGCCAGTCTTTTAACTGCGTAGCAAAATGACATTCACAAGACCACTCGTTGCCTCGTAAGCTCAAGTCTGTCAAAGACGACGCGAGACGCCCCACTCTCGTTGTCACTTGCCAAATTGCAAAATCTACCAAATTATTTCCATGTAAAGCTAACACACGAAGTTTCACTAAATTTGCAAAAGTGTCATTGGCAATCCAAGAAATGCTGTTTTGTTGCAAATAAAGCTCTTCAAGACTATCCAAGTCTTCGAATTCAAATCCGTCCAAGCGTTCAATAAAATTATTTTCCAGATGAAGACTCGTCAATGCTTTGAGTCCGTGGAAACTTCGGTTTTGGATTGTTTCAATGTGGGAGGCATTGAGAAACAAAGCTTTGAGATTCTTTCGTCCTATGAACGAGTGACTATCCAAAGAAGGCAACACGTTTCCGTCAAAGTACAATTCAGTCACGTCCATCGGAATGCGTCCTGGGATGAACGTTTGCTCCAGCATTGAACAATCCACTAAATTAGTTGACCACCCCTGGTCGTGGTAGCAACTACAGTTTTTCGGGCAGGTCATTTCACAGTCGCAGGCATCGAAATCACAACAGTGGCAAAGGGAGAAGCAATGGCTTTCATATTTGCACAGAAATTGATTGGACTGAATGTTCATGTAGGAAACGGGTTCGTAGAGTCTGTCGAAAGACAAAGAGCACTTGACATCTGGGGCATCTTGGATTATTGGATATTGGCCCGAAGTTTCTCCAGTGTTCATATTCTGCAACCATTCCATGGTACAGTCGCACTGAAGTGGATTATGACCTAGGAGAATTTCAGTAGTTCCGGCACTACCTCCGCCACTGTTTCCATTTCTCCCTGGTGACAGTCTCAAGGCATTTTGATCTAAACGAACTAATTGGTTATGGGAAATGTCGACACGTGTCAAATTGGGTTTTCGGAAGAAAGTGTACGGCTGTATCTGATGAATGCGATTATGATTCAGAATGAGATTCTCTATAGAGTCGGGTAAATTCGAGGAGCCGACTTCCGTAAGGTAATTCTGACTCAAATCTAAATTCCTTATGCGTAAATTGTCGATTTCCAGACAATTGCCCAGCGTGTGTATTTTGTTTGATCGTAAGTCAAGCCATTGAAGACGCGGAGGAAATTCTTGATAGCGAACATCTTCGAGAAGATTGGCCGAGATATTAAGCCAAAGGAGATTAGGAATATTTTTAAAGAGACCGGTGATATCTGAAAGGCGATTACTGTCAAGTCTGACGGCTTGGAGATTGGGATTATTGTCAAAAGCACCCGGCTCAACGCTCGTAATATTATTTTTTGCTAAATTGACGATCTTGAGTGAAGCCAAGTTGACAAGAGCGTCTTTGGGCACGGAGAGTATTTCATTATCCGTCAGACGCAATCCGTACAAATTGGGAAGAGATTGATAGGATGCGTTGCTAATGTCTGTAATTTTGTTTTCACCCAGATCCAATGTCCTGAGTAAATTCAATGGGGCAATGGCAGTGGGAACTTCTTTCAATTTATTCCCATTAAGATTCAAGTCTTGCAAATTGCTGCAATTTTTAAAGCTGTCGGGCTCAACGGTCTCTATCTTGTTGTTGTCCATGGCGAGGAAGGAAAGAACAAAGAGTCCGTTGCAGACGTACGTGTCGACAGTTTTGAGATGGTTGTGAGACAGGAGAAGAGTGTGCATGTTGTACATGCCGGAAAATGCATCATCGGCGATGTAGCTGATCTTGTTGTAGTCGAGATTGAGGATTTGAAGACTGTAGAGGTCACGGAAGAGGATCGAGTCTACTTTGGACAGAGCATTATTTGCCAAATTGAGAACAATGAGACGAACGAGTCCGCGAAAAGTCTCTCCGTTGACCCATTCACTTGTTAGCTCATTATTACTCAAGTCGAGAACGACCAAATGTTCAAGAGCTGTAAAGAGACCCGGTGCGAGAACACCGAGGGAATTATTTTGCAAGTGAATCTCTTGGAGTTGCCTGTTGTCTTTGAAGAACTCGGGTGGCAGAGACGTGAGCTGATTTCCAGCTAAGGAAATTATTTTCAATTGGCTCAGTCCCAACAGAGCCCTTTCTGCTGCAATAGTAATGGAATTCATTTCGATTCGCAACTCCTCCAACTTATTGACGGCGGCGAATGTGGCTGGTGGGAGAAGAGTAAAATGATTAGCCGACAAGTCGAGCACTTTAATTTGGTTGCCACAATTCGTCGGATTCGTTGGGTCACTCGGTGTGATTCCAATCGACCGAAAGTCTCTCAGCCAGCATCCAGTCAAGTTCAATTTAACTAATGACGGCAAGTAGCACAGGAAATCATTTGGTAGTGAGCTAAGACTAGTTGTGGATAAATCCAAATTCCGCAATTCGGGTAGACTACGGAAAACACCCGGTTTGATTTCAAGTGACGAAGAGGAGGAAGAGGATGGCCAGGCTGTCAGACTAGTTTGAGCACGAACAGTCAAATTTTGTAAATATGGGAGATAGGACAGAGCCCCGGGAGTTATTCCCGCTATACGACAATTCTCAAGTCGGAGGTCACGCAGATTCGGTACTGCCATAAACACTCCGTGCGATAGCACAAAACCACCGGAATTTGCATTTTCTTGACTACCACTAACACTTCCACTACTACTACCGCTACTACTACTATAGTCTGTATGGTGTGAATGTGCGGAATAAGAATCCTCATCCACTTGACTACTGCTGCCACTACTGTGATGGTCATGATGATGGCTGGGTTGGTGTGGATGTTGTTGAATGTCTCCACATTGCACCCACAGGGATTTTGCATGTTCTGGTCCGATGCCGTGAACTTCCTCCTCCACAATGAGATTGTTTCCTGTTTCCACCAGGCAATTCAGACGCTCAATATCTTGGTAGAGACTCCATTGGCACTGAGGAGGGTGAAATCCTGTGCCGGAACGGATGAACAGGGACAGAGATAGCAGAAGAGTCGTGAACACATGAAAACTTGAATTTGAAATTATGAGAGCTACGGGTCCTCGTCGGGATTGATGCTTTTCCCGGAGAGACAATCTCACCGGGAAAATAACACGCTCGAGTATTTTCTTTGTCCTTTTGGCCATTATGTTGGTACTTGTGGGAAATTGGGCCAAGCCACCACGGAGCTACCAGAGCTCACCGAGTTTTCATTATAGAACTTGGTCTTGTTGATCTTAGCATTGTCTCTCCTCTCTCCAAACTACACGATCGTGTGAGTGTCGGGACGCCTTGGTCTCACTCTTTTTTTACCATTCTATCTTCTACTTGATTGCATTGGGGAAATATTATTTTATCAGCACTGCCAAACTATTTGACTGCACTTTTCCACTGAATTCTCTCTCCGCCAACTTTCTTTTACTGTCACTATCTTCCAATCTCCTTTCTGCTCCGCGTAATATACACAGGACAAACCTCTACTACAAATATTACTTGTATTAACGTAGTATTACAAATCGGCCCGTATAATGTGTGTACTATACTCGAACTACCCGTGCTAGAGTCAAGGTATGTGAGGTATGTACCGTGCCAACTAGTAAGTCAGTCCTCCTGTTGTAGTAGTAGCACCAGACTCCGTCGTCGTAAGAAAACTTTTGTAAAAGGAAATTGCACTTTACGAAAGCTTCATTGAACTTTGTGTGGCACTTGGCTAAATTGACGACGGGGCCGAACTATATACCACAGACACCAGAAGAACAACCAACACTCGAACTAACACTGCTCCAATTTAAACCAATAGGAATACAAATACTTTTCGTTTTTCTTCGACATGACACAATAGCTTTAGTTTCCTTTTTCCGATTACTACTACTTTGCGAGGAACTGTGTCAGTAGAAGTAGTCTGATGACTGGAACTGGCGGTCGTACAGGATCTGTAATGCAGTAATGCTTAGGAAAGATGGACTTTGGAAATCTTATGTGATGTCGTCATGAACTTATTTCCTTATATCCCTTCGCAAACTTTGACTTTGCTTTTTAACTTGGATTTCAGTTTTGTAACGTATTTGTATGTATCTGCAGAGAATGTGTGTTAAGTTAAGCTCATTTTCTTGTTGTATGTAGCACTCTCGGCTTCTTCACTAAGAATAATTCCCTGTTAAACTCACAGTGTGTGAAGAATGTTGTATGTGTGTGTGAGAGAGTAGACGAGTGTGGTGGAGCTGTGGATGAGTTTGGGAGAGGTAGAATAAATTGTTTGCTTTCCGTAGGGACTGTTTCACACAGCGCTCACCTCACACTTTGTGGATGTGCTCCTGCTGAAGAAGTTGTGGAGTGGAGAGATGTAATGTGATGTGCGGAGCGAGGACAGCAGAACACAACTAAACAGGAACTTTGGATTGGAACTGAACCCAAATCCAATTCGAGCCGACCAAAAACTCAACCACCTGCACTTTTCAAAGTTTCTTGAGGAATGCTGAGCTTCTCTTCTTCGTTTCTTTTCTTGTACACACAACAGAAAGGTTTCCTCTTTTTCTTCACTCCCTCTCTCTCCTTATAATATTAGATCCTCTGTGGGATGCTCGTATGAATGGCAGTCTGGTAGGTGGTTGGGCTATGTGACTAATACACTTCGTGAACTTGTAAGTATAATCTCTAATAATGCTATATGGATCAGCAAGATTTTACTCAAAGTGTATACTCATAAGCTTTCCCCTCTTCTTCTTCAAGCTGGCCGTCCTTTCTCCAGCGTCACAATTCCTTCACTGCTCCTCCAATCCAAACAAATGACTGTTTGTTAGTTTAGCTTCAGCTTTGCGTCACTTCACACAGAAAAACTCCTCGTGTCCACCAAAAATTTGTCTTACTCACGACGACCTCGTAACCGGCTTTAGGTATAGTCCTCTTTTACCTTTCATCCACGCAGTTTTACTCCAATTTTCTTTAATTCTCCTAAACAAACGTTTCGTCCAGAACCGTTCTTTATCTGAAATAAAAAAACAGTTATATGAGTATACAATTTAACACATTTAACAATTTAAAATATATTTTAGTGTTCAAAGAATCCAACCTAACATTTATAGGTACGCAAAATCAAAAATAATTAAAATTGTACTCAACAATTACTTAATGTGAATATTTAGTCAGTTACAAATGTCTGCTAACAATTTCCTCGTTTTACTTAAATTGGTTAGGCAACTGACACAGACAAATGTTTTTTTCGTCAATGTCAACTGTTGTTAATGTTTAAATATTATATCTAACCTAAGTAAGTATTACAATTAAAGCAGATCTATAGATGTATGATATTATTTTCTAACATTTCGATGATGCTATTTGGCAGTAGTAAATATATTAGTATGTGGATACAAAGTGGTTTATGTGAGTTAGTTACATAAAAATGCAAGGTAGACTTTAGGGACTGCCGATACTAATGTTGTGGCTCCACAAACCAATTTACACGTCAGTGAGCCTCCATATTTTTTTCAACCACACGCACACATAAAAATATAAATGAGTCATAAAATTAGCATCCCAGAAATTAAAAAGGGTTCATTTCTCCATACAGTACAATATATACAAAGTACACTTATACAATATTAGTAAACATACCCACCTACTTTTCTACTTCCATCCTATCTATATATAAACTACTTACTAAACATATACACAAAGTAAAAAGTGTATTTTGTATTGTTTAAAAACACGAAGAAGAAGAATAATCCTCACTACACTACTCGTCCGACATAACGACTCCCGTTCTGTTCTACAAAGAAACTTTTAATGCTCTATGCTACTCGGAGGTAAAGCACATTTAGTTCTGTGGTGTTTCTACCTTGAACACACAAAACGGTACCAGCACATTACAATAAACATACTACCTTCGCTCTTGTACACACAACAAACTTGTTTTAACTTACCGACTTACTAGAATGTATTTATACACAGAATTACTACTACTGCCACTACTTCTGGCAATATTATTATTAGTAGTAGTAGTTTTAGTAGTAAGTGAAACAATTCCTGTACATAGTACTTTGTAGCTTATTGGTTTGTTGGCGAGTGAAGTGGAGGATATCATTATAAATATTAGTTATGGATAGACAGATAAATATTATGTATACATTATTCCTTCCACCCGTTCTCTTTTATAGGATGAAGTGTACACAACTACAAAATAGCCGTATCTCTTACAAAGTACAAACAAGGTTTCATAAAGTAGGAATGTGTCTGCCGAGGTTAATTGATGAGAATGAGCCTCCAAAAAGTTACAAACTACTAATGCACTACTAAAGCTCACAGTCTCTCCCTTCTTAAACACATCAACTATAATAATGCACATATTATACTGGAGAAGTCTCCATTAGTATATATACCTCTATACGTAATATAAAGGTAGTAAAGATAATATTAATAATACAACCATTATGGAATGTATTGAGCCAATATTATAGCAACCCAGCCGACTCTAATGCATATTACAACAAACAGTGTCTGTGTATTATTACTACAAACCGTTCGGAGTGTGTAGACAGAAATGTTTTTGCTTTACTTACTCACTCACAACTATAAGTAGTCTATGTCCATATATACGTATAGACAGTCTGTGTGCTTTGCTTGCTCTCAATTACGTAAAGAAGCATAAACCGACAGACTCAACGTGCACTGACAATAAGTAAAGCATCTTCTCTCTCTCTCTCTCTGTCTAAACTACCTTTTCCTCATTTTCTTAATGTCTTTTAGTTCTAGTTCTCTTTTCGAGTAGTGCCACATATATAATACACACGTAAAACATGTTCAATATCGAGCTGTACTCAACGTTCACGTTTTTCTGAAGCCAGGGACTATATGGACGATTATACTTGTATGTATTATGTATTACATTTCTTTGGTTTGTTTTGGTTTAGTTTACGAGAGATGAGAGAGGCAATTTATGGTTGTTATTACTCATTTGACTTGACTCGCGTTTCGTCTCGTACTCAAACAGATAAATTAAATATGGTAACTGTCAAAATGATGAAGGCTTAACGATAGGTTTACTTGTCAGCAATTTAGGCATGCATCAGGTAATGTGCTAATGTAATATGAAATGCACTCACGGCGAGTGTACCTTACTCTCCAATTGTTACTAATCCATATTTTGTATACGCTTTTCTCTGTAAGTGCCTATATGCATACGCAATAAACTTACATGTACTTCTATACACATAAAAAGTTTCAAATGTGTGTAGCCGTATATATATTCATCACACTATTACAAATGTTCTTTATGACCAAAATATTTTAAAGTTCTATGAAGATGACTGTGCTTTGTTTTCTGCTTGGAAGACCAAGAGACGTTCTTTTCTTGGGCAAATATTGGCTCATCTTGTTTTACATTATGCATTAGTTACTCACACACATCACATTACACATATTTCACTATAATTGTACAGAAGATGATGATAGTGCAACACATTGCATGGAAAAACACTTATAATATGCACACACGTGGTAAAGCCCAAGTCCTACCCTGCTCCTTCATCGTTTCCTCTGTCTTATTATGGCAAAGTGTCAGTCAAGCTTCATATGCCATGTCTGTCAAGTCAAATAGAAAGATCAAAGATCTCTGTGACTGTGAAATACGGAGGAGTCCTTCTTTATGGCTATAACTTATGATATTAATACAAGTTCATATAAAATATAGGCCAAAGCTATATTATTCTTGTATAAACGCTTGGCTTAAATGTAGTAGGTAAGTTGCCTGGTTTATCCATTTGATTTGGATTGACTGACTCCTCTTGTATTTACTTAGCACAGTGTAAGTCTCTTACATCTCCCTTAAGACTCTTCACCGTCATCTTTAGCAGAAAGGAACGATGAACGCACCTTCCCTTCTTCAACACGATACTGACTCTCAAGTGAAGATTTACTAAGCGCGCCTCTTCTCATGTCTTACGCTAAAAAGTTGTTCATTTCCTTCCTTAAAGAGTAGCTGGTAGTTTGATAGTTAATTCTAATCCAGCCGACACATAGATATGTACCATACCCGACCCATCCGTGTAAACTGTGCCTTGAGAGATGTAATAATATGTGCCACTACAGATATACATGTATTTTATCCACCACACAGCTTTCCGCTAAGCAAATATTAGTTTATCTCATTTTTTCTGGCAAAAGGAAAGGTAAATAGCTAAATGCAATGTAAATGGACAAATGTAGGTTTATTCATTTCCTAAGACATCATTACATGCCTACTTATGTTTCTTTGCATTCTGTACGGACTTGTTTTGTTCTGACGAAGTCTTACAGTTCCATTCCATATGCCCCTCTCAAGTCAGCGACAAGAGGCTGGGGCAAATGGACGGGTAAATAATCTGTAAACTCATCATCGTAGTAATCGCCATCAGAATACGATTACAACATCATCATCATCACTACAACATACACAGAAACTGACTCGTTTGTACTTCTGCTGCAAGTAACACACAGAGAGATAGTTAAAGGATTCAGTAGGAGTAGTTGAGTGGAATAATGTACGTTTTTTGTGGCGGATGGATGGAATGGGATAGGCAATGAAATTCTTTTGAGATGCAGATGTAGACAGATGTCTAAGTTTTGTCAGAGCAGTCAAGTCAACTTCAGTCTCTTGTGTGAACTTTCGTCTTTCTTTTTTCGCTGTGTATTTTCATTTCCCAAGAGACTTGAGAAAAGACATCTTCATAGTTAATATTACTTAGATATACTTAGACTGCTCTTTAGCAGTTTCTTTTCTAAATAGCCAAAAGTTCATTCATTCATAATAATATACAGCGTATAGTAAGTAAATGGAAGAAACTGCGATACGTGATATCTACTTTCTTAGTGTGTCTTATATTTACGTGACAATCTGCGTGTACGCATTGTGTAAAGCAAATACTACACAACACACCTATAGCTATTTATTAAGCTTCAGAGAGTGATGAAATAAATGCCAGAGGCATGAAAGGCAAATGCAAAGTTTGCGTACGATCTATTTAGTCTTTTAGCGAAACAGCATTATTATTTCGTTTACGTCTACTTACATAGGTTGTTTCTTTCTGGGAATTTGAGATTATTGCTAGGTACTCTAACTTGGTATTTTGTATCATAACACAATTCATGATGATAATTGCTATAAAGACCAGGGCGAATTGTTAATATCTTAAGTAGTTGTTGTTGCTGTTGTTCTTGCATGCTGATGTAATGTTTTTGAATACATTTGCGTACATCAAAGAACAAAACACTTTATTTCATAGTAATTGAATACAGTAACAAAAGCTGAATGATACACTCACTATAGAATTTTAATTTCCGTAGTTCCTCCCACATTTACATAAATTATTATAGAGATAAGTTGTAATGGTACTTATCTAATTAATTGCAAGCAAACGTTTAAAAGAGTTTAGAAATATTGCTGAAATAATTGATGTTACAAACAGGATAAGAACTTCACATGCAAAGAAAATTGAGTGAATGATCTAAACATATAATTTTACAAATTGTTTTAAGACTTCTTCCAATTGATCGTTAAACGAATTCGCATTTATACATTCTATTGTATAAAAGTACATTAAAAATCATGAACCCTACTTACGAGAAGCCTTTTCTTGATTCATAAATAATAGAGATGCTTTTCCATTTTTATTTCATGGCCCAGCTTATAATTTCATCTTCACCTTATCATGTTTGCAGTGGAATAAATGTAAGAGCACAATTAAAATAGCTCACTCACAAATTTTATAATAACTATGACCTGTTAAATAGTTCGCGAGCAATAATAAACGACGAGATGATGTTTTGAATGTTATTAAATTTTACTGCAATTTAGGAAAATTAAGCATTAAAAGCTTACCGACAAAGACGATAATAATCCATGAATTAGTACAAGCGGTTTAAATAATAGGGGTTGCACAATTAAATCTGATTATTAATAGAAGCACTTCAATTTTGCACATTCAGTTTCAAAATACATACCTGCGATTTCAAGCAAAGCAATAAGCAAACAATTAGCAAAGCCAATTAACCTAATCAAAACAATTTTTGTTTTCAATTTTGTGTCATGCACAGCGACACTATTTAACAACTCACTCAAACAAAGCAGTCTAATGCATAAAACTTTCGAGTTTGAATCGGAATGAATGAAACCATTCAAAAAGGCAATAAATTATGAAATTCTTGAAGTCTATTTTGACTTTTGACACACGTCACTGTGTAACTGACGACAACAAACAATAAAACTGTCAATTTAGTGGATTGTAAACCAAGAAGGCAGTAAACTCTGTCATTTTCTGCCAAATTTTATATTTCCTTGTCAGGTGCAATCGTCAATCGCCGATATTGCCTCTAACTGACACAGTAACACATTTAACATTTTAGTGAAAATGCAAATGAAAACAAATTATCTCTCATTATCCTATAAGTAATTTTCCAATTGCTCGATTCATTGTGAATGGTATGAATGTTAAGCGTCCCAAGTTTTTGTAAAGAAATTCAAATGTGGTCTATTGTTTCCACATAAATCAACATAAATTATTTGTGAGACGGTACTCAATTATCGTTTTCGGTCAAAAACAATGTGCGAATAAAAAAGTCTTCAATTACGAACAAATAAGTGTGTTAGCCCATTATCTTAAGAATACATCACCTTTAGATGCATTAAGATTTCTACAGGACAAAAGTGTTTTGTAGTAAGTATGTGTGACCGAATTTATACTAGCAATTAAATATATAGGTATCTCCATTATGCAGAAAAATTATGAAAATATCGTTTCCTACAAAATTCTACATTAGGGAGTCTGCCGACAATGTCTGTTGACTTTCTTATAATGACAGTCTCATATTATTATGGATAAATATTGCTAAGTCAGTGCTTAATTAAACTTTCTACTTTTTAGGTTACATACCTAGACTAACAATAAGTATACTATTTATTACAGATAACACATACATTTTTGCAATTTTCTATATATACAGCTTATCTCACACCGATACTTATAGCCATGTTATATTTGCTAATCTAACAAAAAGCCTTTTAACATACATACTTAAACATCTTTGTGTGATGCAGATATATCACTTTATAACAGCATTTTACGTGCATAATGTTTGCAAGTGTATGTGTACTCTTAGCATATAGGAGAATGAAAACAGAGAGGTAGCCTGGAAGCTAACAATAGCATTTAGCATGTGAGAATAAGGAAAGGCACAGTATGTAGATTGCAAAAAGTGTAAAAAAGACGTTGTCATTCAGAATTGCAACTTTACACTCAGTGCTTTACAAGAAGTACAAGCTGACAGAGTAATTCGCACTAATTTATGAGGTAATAATTCCAGGCTGTGAATTATGAGAGAGGTGTAGGTGAGTCCTCGTCAACTCCCTTAGCAAACTACTTACCAACTCAACTAACTACCACCAACCTCTACTACATTTGCCAACAGCTAAAGCTAAGTGGCTTCGTTTCTTTTCCCAAATACTTCGAGAAGTTGACGTGACATCGCTTTTATTGTAGGTGAGGCTGGCACAGCTCTTGTCATATGCCAGTCTGTCTAAAACGAAATGGCAAACCCAACCAGAATGCTACTCAAAAGCTCAACTCTCCAACATAACCTAAACTACTGATAGATTCGTAGCAGTAGTAGCAAAGTCACACCACATTAACAATTCTCTCTATGAGTATCTGTAAAACTATAAGAAATATATGACTATAAGAAAAACAACTATATAGGTATAACCCAAGACTATATCCGCATATATATCGAATGATTTGAAATTCTACATAAAACGAGTAAAGAATTAAGAAAGGCTTTTGAGAGAGAGAGCATTACCGAATGATCTACGACTTGCATTGTTTGAGAGTTGTGAGTTTTTTGGGAGTATCAGTACGTGCAGCGTAGAAAATACACAAGACAAAGTTGTTAAAATGTTAAAAAATTAAACGCGTTAATTGACTGCGCTTTTCTCACTTGCCACTTATTGTTAGAAAGGAGTTGGATACAGATATTACTACAGCTCTAACATAAAATAACATAACACAGTCACATATAATAAACTTAAGGGATACTGACTGTAATGTTTATACATAGAGAGAATCAAGAGTATAGTGGAGAATATTGTCTTGCAGGTGGAGTAGTCCAAGTCAACGCGTAAATAATGTAGTGCGAAAACTCAAGTAAGCCTTCGCCTTGCCGCTGGTCATAGTTCTATCTAGAAGTAGACGTAGACGTAGATACATACACAAGAACATTCCATTCCATTAACTCATTTCATGGTTACACACACATAGAGATCTCTTAGTGTGTGCGTATTGTGTACATATGCCTTGGTAGTAGCTAGAGAACGTACATTATTTTATGTAGGTATATTTTATACCACCATCAAAACTGTAAGCAATCTCGCACCTTTCCTCTATCAACTTGCTATAAGTTAAGTTATAAGTATTATGGGAATGTCTATATAGCGTTTGTGTTGGTTATAGAAAATTTTGAGTGTTAAAGAGTGAACTTGCTTGCTATGGTTTCATGACATGGCCAAGCAAAGCTCTCAAGTCAATTTGGTCGCCTGAGGAAAATATAAATGGACGATTCCATCGCGGACGTGTTTCACATCTTTACAGACAAATTAGCAAAACTGCCAATATGTTCCGTTATTCTCCACATATACGGTAAGGGCAAAGTAACTCGTAGATGAAACGAGATGAGAGACCAACTGTGAGAGAACGTGGTAGTTTGCAACAAGAAATGTTGCACAAAGAATTTTTAGGTGACTATTCCACTGCACTAAAACGCCGTGGCAGTCTACTAGCAGCAGCATAAGCAGTAAACATCACTAATTCCCCGCACTGTTACTTTTATACTTAGTTACAACTCTATACTCGGCACTTCTACACTCTTATACTAACTAGCTAAGTAAACTTTGCAAAAATCTTTTCCTTTGCTCTTGTACTACTGACTCACTGACACTTTACAGATTTCTGCGCAAAAAATTCGCATAGCCCGTGCCAATAATAAAAGTTATATTTCAATTTACTTGATTTTCATTATGTTTTACAACTTGAACATATTACTGAACTTAGATTTACATTGCACTTGGAAAAACTCTTCTTACTCTTGACTGTGAGACTCCTCGGCTTGTACTATTATAGTTACTACACTGGTTTAAAGGGTGACAGCCCCGTGAAATCGCTTAATTAACAAAGGCCCGTGTTCCCCTAGTATAGTTTCGTTTCGTCACATAGCAAATGATTGAATCATGAAATGCTTATTAGGAAACGTAGAGTTTTACACTGCCGTTAGCTTTCTGCGTTGTACGTGAAGTTAAATGGACCTCCCTTCGAGATTCGACTCACTCCGATTAATTTCTTTTTATTCACGTTTTCCTTATATATATTTAGTAGTTGAGAGAAGTACACATTACTCTACACGACCACACTGCGGAGCATTATACTGACGGCACGACGAAACTACTAACTCTTGTCTCGTCCTCGTTTAGTCAAACCAGACACTTAGTAGTACGATGCGAGAGAACTTATAACCTGTAAGTAACGAATTACGGTGTGTGCAGTAGTAGCAGTAGTATTAGTGTACAAAGTAATGTAACAAAAGTTTGTTAAAAGGCTGTTTTAAGCAGAAAGCTTTTAGTAGCTCGTCGTCTCCTTTGCCACTAGATATAACACGAAGATTTTAATGTGCACGCGGATACACAGCACTTAACTTGGATATATTTACAATGGAATCTGCCTTGGTATGTGTTTAACGAAGTAGAAGCCCAGAGAGAGTGTGTAGTGTGTGTGTGACGAATAATGGGAGGTATCCGCATAAAGTACTATAATGTAAGGCAACACGAACAATATGAAGAGATGAGAACGACGAAAATGTCAAGCTTGAGTTATTCCACCTGACAAGAAGACGAGAAGAGTCAAGGAGCAAAACGTATTTTTCAGCATCGACAGATTCTGTAGAGGTTCTCCTTTTAGTAATTCTATTTCATTGAAAATGCAAACAGGGAGGCTAAGCGAACATATCAACAACATCCCCATCTAAATAATACACACAGCCCTATACACTTTGACTCTTCAGTTGAGTTCAGAATCTCTATTCAGTCAGCCTCTAAGTATAATGTTACCTCATACGTCGTGCATCTGAAATTGTGAATAGAACGAGACGAAATCCGTGCAAAGAGATCATGATTCTCATTTGCCTCTTCACGGAGTGCACTACTGCCACTATATAGTACAACCGTCTCTGTGTAAAATGTCCTTATGGTATTTATACCATCTTCAGTATGCCTATGTACGCTAAAAGAGTTCAGCGTTGAGACTTTATTCCTTCACTCTATTTTAACAAGGATCTTTACTATGTCTACATAATATAAATCTCATAACACAACATAACAAAGAGTTAACAATCATATCATAACTTTAAAAAGCTACTGTAGCTCATCATCATCATCTGTGCTGATGTGCGTCGAGTTTTTCTTAAGGTATAAAAAGAAAAAAAACTATCGCATATCATCTTGTAGTGTGTAGGTATCGTTGTAAATAGAATAAAAAAGTATATCGCGCTACTAGCAGTAGATATCATTGCAAAGGCTAAATGTAAAGTCATAGTGAAATATTATGCAATAAAACATCTTTGTGTTCAGAGTAAAGAGATGCACGCACTTGTGGGTATTGTGAATTGTGATGTGACTCTAAGTCAGTCGCTTCCCTGTCTTCTTCTTCTTCTCGTAGTAGTTTATTCATGAATTTTATCATGTTTACTCTGCTACTAGTTCTATGTGGATTCTGGATTGCAAATGAAATGCCTGAGTCACTATAGGTATATAATACCCAAATACCTTAAGCTATTCTTTGTGTATACGTATAGTAATATGCTTACAATGTATAATGGAAACACATAGGTTATACCTACATCAAACATATCCTCTTCATAAAGAATCTTCTTCCATTAGTTAATATATACAACATTAGATTATTTCCATTGAACTATGAAACTACATAATGTATAAGACCTCTGTGTATAAAATGCTGCTACTGTTGATTTTTAGTTTCATCCGACGAGTATAGGGCAAGTGTAATCTTGTTATATATATTCCGTATATAAATACACTTCACCTTTAATAATACGAATCACGTATTTGGCTGCATATGATACGAACTATATATAATGTGTGTATTGCTGCTTACAATGTATAGCGGAGATATATGACGTTTATTTGTGATCTAATGCTGTAATGCTGCTACTACGACTACGTGCGTACCTGTCTTACTTTTACATTTAGTTTTTAGCAGTAGCTGTGCTGTAACTAAGCAGTGGTGGTGTACCAGTAGTAGTGGGAAAAAAGATTGTGAGGTAGCTGTTCCATTCTTTTGCTGTGTATATAGGATTTGTAGCTTTGTATGAGTTGTAAGCATCCCACACAACAACAGACGATAGACACACAATTGAACACAACAGAAGAGCAGAGCACCACACCACAATGTACACAAACTCTATTGAATTTATTGTACTCTTGTGTATTTTGGTTTGAATTGATTTCATTCTTCCTTTCCATCTCGTAGATGAAGAAGTAGGTGCACGGAATTGAAACGGATTGAATCAAATTGACTTCTTGAGTGAGCACTGCCTCATAGTACACACAGCGGAGTATACAATCTACACGGATTCTTCACTTCAGTAAAGAATTTTTATATAAGCTTGTATAAGTAGGGACATAATATACTATAAGAGAAGATGAAACTACGTAGCAAATTGTGATAAATAATAAAGCACTTCTATTTCCGTTTCCCATTTTCTATTGATTGAACTACTTTTTACATTCAACTAATGTAACTAAGCTACTAAACTCTTTGCAGGAAAAATGATGCTTGAGAATGCTACACATTGCATTATATTCCTTTGACAAGAGTAATATTTCCTTTTTGCGAAACATTTTAGCATTGAAACCAATTTAAGCCGCTTCCAGTCTCTATATAAACCATACCTAAGTAAAAAGATTGAATAAATTGTGGAATTGAATCTTATAGTACATAGATACGTTTACTTTTGAACATAGAATCTCATTAAGATTTTCTCTTATACAAGTCATCTTTCATACAGATATTGTTGAACGTTATTGAATACATTGAGATTATCATAAAAAGTATCGTAATTTAAATTGACCTAGTATTCGTAGCTTAAATTGGTTGCACAAAAAGGATTTATTTATTTGCGCAGTGGAATATTTTTGTGCACACAAAAGAATATTTTGCAATAATTTGATTCGTTTCTGTATTTGATTAGTTTCTTTGCAAACAGAAGTAATACATTTGATATATTATGAAGTGCTTTTGTTCGAATATTCGTATCGTCATATGTGGAGCGTGAGTTGAATGTGTTTGAATTGCACAAAAGTTCCATTCGCATGCACAGCCTTTCAGCGTGAGTGAGTGTGTGTGTGGAGTTTTGAGTATTATAACTACACACAGAATGGAAGGCAGACTGGGTTAGTTTGCATATAACATGGGATCTGTCTTTTCTTACCTTTCGCATTGAATTGACTGCTTATTACTATTCATGCACCACACACATTCACTTGAGACGTGTGCAATATTCAAAAACGAAAAACCCACACAGATGCACACAACACAGTGGAGACACATACAGAGAGAGAGAGAGAGAGAGAGAGAGAGAGAGAGATACAAAGCAATGTAGGGCATGACAACTGGAAATGTATTTGTATTGGATTAGCACGACAGAGTAAGTGAGGTCTAGTGTAAAACGTGGAGTCGTACTACAAGAAATGTAAGTTTTGTTTTCTGTGCATATTTTTCTGTTTCGCCTTGTCGTCCTGTCATACAAAACTACAATATAACATGGAAATAATGACAATGTGGCATGGCCACTCTTTTGCCATTATTAGTAGTCCATAGCTCATTGTCAGTTTTTTCACTACATTCCCTTGTTTACAATAACCATTGTGTGTTTGTGATAATGTACAGGTGATTTAGTATAAGTGCATTGTAAATAAGAGCACAGAATTGTAAATAAGAGGAAAGAGCGACCATCATAGCAAAGACTGGAGTGTGTGCTTTTTAGAAGTGTGCTCTTATATTAGTATTGCACTATATTATTGCTTATACTATTTAATAATATTGAATGTGTGTGTGTAATAGAAAACCTGTAATATGATGGGAAACGACAACACATAAAACTATCGCGAAAGAAAGTTTTGTAATTGGAGAGCATGGGCGAAAAATTAGAGTGAGACCCGATGCGATGATTTCCTATTGATTCGCTTTGATTGCCTTTGATGTGTGTTAAGTTGACTTGACAGAATTTTCTTTATGGTCGAAATGTAAACGAAAGGAAGGAGGAAATAGCACATTTTGTTTGCACTCCTCATATTATGTTCTAGTATACAAGCAAACATTCAAAATTTGCCATCTCGTCAGCTGAACTCTCAGTGTCTGATTGGTATAATGGAGACACAAGTGTTATTTTTATTTAGAAAATGTGAAAAGGAGAAATCAATGCAATATTAATATACTTCTGCTGCAAGTAACGGTAATAAGGACTTGGTATCTGTACAGGCTTGAAATAAGAGAAGGGATTGTGCAAAGACTGTAGTGTACTAACAATGTTTCGCTATGCTTACTAACAATGTTTCGCTATGCTGTGTGAGTAATTTATTGGTGATGGTCTATAATTTTCAGTCGATGACAAATATCATCCTTTCACTGTAAATTTCTCTGAATTATTGTCTAGTTCTGCTCTGAATCATTATTATTGGGTCTGCTCAACTCATCCGATTGGTTTTGGCAGCTGTTTTCGTCCTTAGTCAAGACATTTATGGATTTTGATAATTTGGCACGGTTTTATTACTCGAGCGAATTACGACCACGGCTATAGTTCGTATAGACTGTGTGTGTAGTAATAAAGGAATAAACTCCAAAAGTATAAAACTGTGAACTAAAATGTGTAGCAAATGTGTGTGAAACCTCTTTCGATACTTTCAACGTTATTATCATTTATTATGCCTATCTCTCCATACTTAAATTGCACTATAGCTCTGTAACAAAAACTATTATAATGTTTACGAGTATATCCATCCATGCTACATTTCCGTGATGAAATAATAAATAATTCCAAAAAGAAGAAGAGATGACTATTCCAGTGTAATTTAGATAGGAAGGTAGTAGTAATACAGATAGATGCACATAGTCATTACTTCGCTAATACTTATCCACTCACCTACTTATCAATCCTACATAGCACGCATGTTACATTATTATTACGGTATATCCTTGCAAACAGCCTTATTGACATGTAGAAGTTTAGAGTATAATCTATGTACGTGTACGAATGTTGACGATGGTATGACGGTATATATTTGTTGAATAAAGCTGCAAAAATTGGAATTTAGGTGAAGACGTAAGCTAACTGGATCATGGGATGTTAAGAGCATCATTCGAATTGATTGTAATTGAATGGAAACGTAATGGAAATGTTGATAACCGAAGAATAGCCTACTAACATGACATAAGGAAATCTCTATGCGATTCTCTAAGCTCGAAGTTAAATAAAAGTAACGTGAAGCTGAAACCTACCTAACCCACAGTGCATATACAGATAGTGGATGAAAATAGCCGAACAATGCGATAAGAAGATTTCAGAAGACCTCCTTCATTCACGTCTTCACTGCTTAGGGTGCATTTTATCTGCATCTCTCTGAAATCACGTTATGCAACATTCAACCCAACACATGTACAGATCATACACGTATCGCCTAATACATAAGAGACATACATATGTAAGTAAAGCATATAAGTAGTAACGTTAGTAGTGGAGTAGTCACCAGGGGAATCTATTCAATGGGTGTGGCTCTAATTTTACACAGAATAAAGTCAGCAAGCAAAAGATACCTATCTAATAAAAGAATGATATATAATCTAAGCAGGACTCTCCTACAGAAACACACGGAGCTTTATATAGTACATATCTATACACACTACTGTAGTAATTTCTATTAAGGCATATTAAATTATCACAGGTAGAGAGAGAGATGCGTGTTATATCCGTATTAAAGCTTTATGGACGAATTCTACGGAGAGTATGATATAAAAAGAATCGTAAAAATACAGGAGATGGTTATGGATATATTGTAAATGGTATGCGGTGTAATGTGAGGTACCTGAACTGCGTAGAAAGACATATCAATATAGTAATATGGATGTACACACACACAGTAAAGGAATATCTCGCACAAACAAATCTCAGAGAGATAAATTCCGTCTAAGAAGAAGAAGAAGAAGTTCCTGTTGGGCAGATTGATTCCGACATGGAAATCCTTATTAGGAAATACTGACTTGTGTTCTGTTGATGTTTCAATGCTTTCGGGGTTTTTGACATAAGGCTTCTCACTCATATTAAAATATTATTATCCTACATCAAACCATACAAAGATTTCACTATACATCACATTAGTACATAATGCACGCATGTACACACGCAGTTTGATAACTCTGTCTCTACTACACGGCTCGTCCATTATTGTCCCTCCTCATCCGACAAACGTAATCTTAGAAACATAAAGTACCTGTACAAATGCAGATTATGACCCAGCAGATCTATATTATAACTCAGGGTGATTCTATTTAATAATGAAGTTTAATGTCAATCATGAAATTAGTTGTCTCCCACATATTACGAACAATTATGTTATCATATTTACATATTGGTTTTTGCAATTAAATTATACATCAGCAAAATGTATATCGTCAGGATTGCGTAATAAAAGTTATTAAAACAGCATAAAGTGTACAATAATATTATATTTAATTTCTCTGTGCATTATAGGTTCACGTTAAACACGCATAATAAGCATATGAAATGAAATCTGTACAAAAACCCATTTTTCCCATTGTAAATAAATCAGTAGCCCAAATGCCAATCGTCAAATCAATATAAAAATATTAATTACTTAGTTTACGTTTCATTAGGTATTCCCAGTCCTAGTCCCTTGCAATCTTTAGTTGATATGAAGTTGATGAAAAGGCAGTGGAAGCGTATGATAGTGTAGCAAGTTGTCTTTGCGTTTGTGGGTTTTATTGTGGTATGGTTGATTGTAGCTTGTTTTGTTTTGTACCTTGTTGCTATAAATGGTGTCTCCACCATGGCATACAAGAGTAAAGCAATGCAGAGCAAGAAAAATGTTTGAGAATATATTCTAGCAGCAGAAAAGTATCTTAAGTGTATAATATAAATGCAT
Source organism: Pogonognathellus flavescens (assembly GCA_019776165.1). Taxonomy (NCBI): domain Eukaryota; kingdom Metazoa; phylum Arthropoda; class Collembola; order Entomobryomorpha; family Tomoceridae; genus Pogonognathellus; species Pogonognathellus flavescens. Next base: position 814 of record JABASD010001118.1, on the reverse strand, counting down.
AACACAAAGCCATAACGTAAATGTTGGATGTAAATGTAAAACAAGGCAGGAGCGTTGCGTGTTTCTATGCATAGGAGTTGTATTGCACAGAAGGGACGCTGATAGTGAAAGATCTGACGACAAGGAGAAGACGACAGACATCCCTATAGGTAAGAAAACAAGGCATAACATAACGTGGCATAAGCCCGGCTTTGCTTTACGGCCATGTCTCGCTGAGGCAGCCATAAAAGATGAGACAAAACAGAGGTGCCGGCTCGTTACAAATCCAGTTTTCCTCTTTCGTAGTTTACTTGCGACAACAATTCTTAGGATGAGACAAACCGAGAGTCAGGTCCAAACCAACATAACACCAACTCTCTCTCATTCTATGTACATTATTATCATTATATAAAGATACTAAGTAAATACCACAAGTAAATACGAAACTTACATAAGGCATCATCTGTGTGTATAAACACCGTAATGCCTATAAGAAGACAAGTTACTGTTGCTATTTGCCTTATGCCTTGAAAAACGACTCAATTCTGAGTATATACAGGGAAAAGTGGTATGGGCATGGCTGAGCCGTGTGTTAAAATTAATTATTTTAATTTATACGAGCATTTGCACGGGAGTAAATGTCAAAATATTTTCGAGAGGAGGCTATAAATGATAAGGAGAGTTGTGCCTCCTGTGTGTGTTGTGCCGACTTGTCTTTCATTTACTTGCACACACACAGGATGCTTCTTCTCCTACTGTTGTCGTTCTGCCCTGCCTTGCCTCTCTCACTCTCTGACACTATCATGTGAGTATTCACATTGTGTACACAAATAAA
>JABASD010001117.1:0-47562 GCA_019776165.1 Pogonognathellus flavescens | reverse complement strand
TTAAAACGCGAATTTAAAGCATGTTTTGACATTGCAGTGGCAATGTCAAAACATTTTTTTACGCGAATTTAAAGCATGTTTTGACATTGCAATGGCAATGTCAAAACGTTTTTTTTAAAACGCGAATTTAAAGCATGTTTTGACATTGCAATGTCAAAACATTTTTTTAAATGTGAAACCTAGTGTTTCGACATTGCGGTCACAATGTAAAAACTATTTCTCTGAAACGTGAAAAATTAATGTTTTGACATTGCGTTCAAAAATATAAAAACATTTTTTAAACTGGAAAGTGTTTTAAATTTTTTACATTTATTTTCAGATGTGTCAACCAGATTTTGTATTTGCTAAAATTCAATTGGTTTATTTTATTGTTAGGTTTCGCTGTTTGATTGACCGCAACTGGTATTTGGGAACAGTATTGGCCTTGGAGACAGATCCAGAATTTCCTAGCTCAAAATTTTTGGGCTATAAAACGAGATGGGATAACTTAGACGATGATCAGCTTAGTCCTTGGGATATGGAAGTGATACCAGACGATTTTGAGATACCTCCTGACTCAGAAGTTGCTAAGGATGGCATTCCTGCGTCACCGGAAGATTTAAGAGGGGGAATGTATGAAGTAACTCCAAAAGACTGGCCTCCTCATGGGCACCAAGACGCACAATGTACTCGAATCTCAAATATTATTGAGAGTGTCATGCATTTAGCTGTATCAGAAGCATTTCTAACTCCTGTCGACCTCAACGTGTATCCAAACTACGCCAGAGTAGTGGAATATCCTATTGACCTATCTACTATCAAAGCTAGACTTGACAATCGATTTTATCGCTCAGAACTGTGTCTTAAATTTGACATAAAATATATAGCAATGAATGCTGAAAAATTCAATCAGATCGAGTCGGAAATTGTCAAACATGCACGTGTTATACGAGACCTGTGCTTAGCATTTGTAGAGTAAGTACAAATATACAGAGTTCTAACATTCATTGTTATAAAAGTTATTACTTTTACTTCTTACATTCGTAATTAATAAAAATTTGTCTCTTTACAGAAATCAAGATTTAACGGACGTCAATGCAAAGTACCACGAGTTAATGACCAATTATCACAGTGATGAAAGAAAGAAACAATCTAAAGTGAGAAAAAAGCCTCGTGAAAATCAATCAGCGTCAGCAATATCAACAAGAAGCTCACGACACGAGCCATCTAGTCCGTCAAACAGATCATCCAGAACTAGTACTAGAAATCATGTAAGTTTCATTTTCTAAAAGACTACAATTATTTTCACTTTTTCTAAAGCACATAGATTCTTTTCACGTTTCGTTTATTGACAAAATATTTTTCGTTTTATTAGGAAACGAGAATGAGTAGAAGAAAAGTAACACCTGATTCTGATGAAAGTGACGAGTCAGACAGACCATGGGAGGAAAGATGTAAATCTTTGTTAGAAAGAATTTGGCATATGCAAGATGCGGTACCATTCAGAGCTGCTGTCGATTCGATATCTTATCCGGACTACTATCAGACTATTGACACACCGATGGACTTGCAGAGTGTGAAGGAAGATCTTTCAGGAGGAAACTATGATAACCCGCTGACTTTTGCTAAAGACATGAGACTGATATTTTCTAACTCAAAACAGTACAATACAAATAAAAAAGCCCAGGTAAGCTTAAAACGATTAACAATGTTTCGAGTATTTATTGGTGCGAGTTAATAATTATTAACAATTACAAAATTACACAAAACGGAAATGTATGTATATAGGAGAAAAAATTAAGCTTATAAACCGGAGTACTCGCCTAGTTAGTCTTCAATTTAATCTCTAATATGTAGTTCAGTCTTTGATTTTATCATACATATTCGAAGTTAAATGCTAATATTTTCCTCGATGCTTTATTGTGCACTCTGTGCAAGGGGAAGTGAAGGCAATTCATTTTATAGTTACTGTTTAGTTTGAAATTGTCATGTACCCAATTTTTTGTTTTTCTAGATATATACAATGACTATCCGCCTTCAAAGTCATTTTGAAAGTCAAATAAAAAATATTCTTGACAATTACAAGACAAATTCAAGAAGAAAGGGAAAGTCAAATACCGCAACATCCACACCAACCAAAAGTAGTCGAACAACTAGAAGCTCTAAAATGGATAGTTCACGTGGTGCATTAAACAACAGAAGCCCTAGAAAAAATCCGGTTCGATCTGCGGCTACAAAGAATCCGTATTTAGCCAAGCATGATATTTCCAGTGATGATGAGGAAGATAGTCCTAGACGTCCAGTCAGAGACAGCCGTCAAGGCTCGCCCAGACGAGGAAGTTTCGTCGGTAGTCCTCAGAAAAGGTTAATTACAAATAGGCAAAATGGTCATGTGAATGGACACTCTCCAGCCAGAAATGGACATGTGGCTGGACCCAGTCGACCAAGTAAACCGGTTAGGCGACTTCGAATTTCGTCGGGTGAAAGTTATCAAAATGAAACTCGTGGTTCTCGTAGTCCATCAAAAAGACAGGTGTCTCCTCCTAAGAGAATCCAGGCAGGAGGTTCAAGAAGAAACGGCGAGGTTTCAAAAAAGAGAGTTATGGTTAAAGAGCAGTCTGAAAGCAGTGAAGATGAATTCGAAGACAGTGAAGACGTACAAATGCCGCATTTGAAAATGGCAGATGACGACAAGAAAGATATAGATTATTGCGCAGAAGAATATGACAGCGATGAAGACTATGACGATTCGCATTTCGTTCGGAGATCGGCTAGGGTTAAGACTAAGGCACAGGTTAAGCGAGATAGAGACTCAGATGACGGCTACAGCTACGGTACTCGCTACCGAGGTCGAGCAGCGACCAATTACGATGAGAGTCAAGATGTCGTATCCGACGCTTCTACAGAAGTAGGGAATAGAAAGAGGATGGCTTTAAGTAGAAGAAGTGGGGGAAGACGTACTTCTGGTCCACTCTCAGAACTACCTCAATCATTCACTCGTAGTGGAAGACGCTCAGGTCCACTTGTACTTAAGTCTGAAGCGGAAGATTCGGATGAAAATAGTGCAGACGATGACGATGAAGAAAACGATGAAGAAAATGAAGAACAAGAAGCGAGTGATGATGAAAACGATGACAACGATCAACCTGGTCCGTCATCCCGTCTCCTGTCGATAAGAAAAAAGGAAAAAATCGGTGTACAGAATAAATTCAGTTCAAGACAAAGACGGACAACTAGCAGTCGAGTAGTCTACGATGATGACTCAAATGGAGATGAGGAGGATCACGACGAAATTAAACCAAGAGGCAAAAGAAGAAAGAATGGCTTGTCATCCGATGACGAAGTTCATGACAGAAAGGTAAAAATTGTCGGTTCTTTGTAACACTTTTTATAGTAGAGCTACTTCTGCTTATCCTGTGGATACAGATACACAAGATACAAATTTAATACTAATTGAATTTTAAATGTTAATAGAAACGAAAAACAGAACCGAATCGCTTAACCCGAGGAGGACACCGTCCAAATTACGCCGAGACAAGTGATAGTGAACCGAACCAACAATTGAACGTAAGCTCAAGAGGTCGGGTCCGCAAGTCTAAGCCACTGGTTGACTACTAACCTTTTTGTATTTCAAATTGCAACGACAGTTTTTCGGTACTCGTGAAAACTCTTCTGTAAATTACGTGTAAATATAATATATATAGGCAGCAAGTTGATATTGCGTAAAATAATTCGTTGCATACAACAGAAAAATATCAAGGTACTATTCACATTCGTATTAAACAATAAAATAGTTGTCATATTAAGTACTACTCCTTCTGCTCACCTTAATTGTAATATAATTTTATAAAAATGATAAATAATTATGATACCTACACAGTGTTATAATTTTAAATAAGACTATAATGTTTGATCCAGTTCAAAAATGTTTCCCAACTGTACTTAACTCTACACTTAATTAAGGAGTTGTTAGTATCATGCACGACCATAATTACAATATGGTTTCATTTTGTAGGTTTTTCACATTTTTATTTCATTACTTGAAATCTACTATTGTTACTTACTTGACTTTTGTACAGATCTAGATTTGATGTAAAGAAACATCATTAAATGGAGTCAAGCAAAGTACCAGGTGACTTTACTGGACGTTTTTTAAGGAGCAGAGCACAAATTATAAATATTGTATGTCTTATTGTTAGTTAGTTATGATTAGCAGATAACGATTAATTATGATTACACAGACGGACATTTCCGTTAAACCTTAGCAGGGATAACTCAAAACCGTTTTAACAATTACTATAGACGAATTAGCGACATTATATTATAGCATAGTACAATAATATTACATGTAACCTCTACACAAAACGTACAATAGTAGTAAAAGTAGAAATATTATAGAAATTATATATTAATTATTTGTAATAGGACAACTTCCATCTTTCTGTAAACTCAAAGTTATATTGTCATTATTAATTAATCATGTAATAGTTAAAGTTAACTGAACCTTTGCATTTAAATGTTTCTTTGTATATCATGATTTTAATCAAATAAGTAAACTTGGATCTAGTTTTAAAAACAGCCAACTTTATGTGCATGCAACGATTATAATTATTATTACATGAACGTAACCATTATTACAATAAAATATATAAAATAACGTAGCTTCCCTTTCCTCTGTAAATAGTAAATACCTAAAGCTAATAAAATGTTGCATAGCTACTTTAAAGAAAGTATCTTACGGTTAAAAATAGTCAATCACACGCCATTGATATGTCGGGTAGTTGTGTAAAAACTAAAAGTAGATACAAATGAATATCTTTCAAGAAGAAGCGTTGTGATGTGAAATATATGAGCTCATTATTGTCTTTGTTCTAGATGTGGTCTATATAAAAATGTTGTTATGATAATATTATAATAATTCTGATATAAATGTGTATGAGTAGTGGTGTTCGTATATCATGGTTAAATTCAAATATTATTATTTGTGTACACCACGCAAATTCAATAGAATAGAAAGCATGCAAAGTTAAGGAATTACATTTAGTCTTTAAGTACAGTTTTGAGTGTTGTGCGTGTAGTGCAGGGACTGCCGTGTCTGTATAAAGGTTTACAACAGGATTGTTTTCATAATTAAAGTAAATGAAAAATTATGTATATGATTAAGCAACGTAAGTATTTTTAAGGGTTTTGCTCTTTCACTTTACTTTCTCCCTTTCGTGTAATGTTAACGAGGAAAGAAAAATATAAGAATTTTACTACATGGAAAGTAAAAGTTTTTTTAACTGTTATATATGTCTCGACCGTTGGTTATTCATTTTCACCACATTCATTTTGACAGGACATGGCACACAGATCGAATATACCTTCGCAGAAATAATTCGTAAAGCTCAAGTTGCATAGAAAGAATAACTACTACCTACACATACTTCCCTATAGACAGTAATGACTAATTAATTACAAATCACAAAAGCTTGGATTTAGTATTGTATCACGGCCAGAAAGTCCACGTGCTTTAACTGTCTTCGTTAATACCTCCTGCAGTGCTGTCTCATGCAGATAATAATTCCGTGTCGATATCTCCGTAGAGAACATTCGTGGTAACGGCCTTTTTCCATATTTATAAAGTACATGTTAGCATAAGTATGGCATCTTCAAATAAATTAAAATGAATGCACACATTAATGTTATGACTGAATTAACAAAATACGTATAGCAGTCTTTGTAGTGTGAGAGTAATTTTGTGTAACACTCGCGTATGTTGTCCAAATTACCCTATTGGGTGGTATTAGTGGTATGTATGTAATATTATAGGAGAATGCATATAGTTTGTGGCTTATACTATGGAGTATAGTAGAATACTGTATGATGGGAAGATGTGATGGTGATTGACATTGACATAATGGTACGAAATTAGATCATAATAATCTGTTAGAAGTAGTAAGAAGAAGTTTAGTCAGATATCTCCAAGGACATGCATCCTGTAAATAACTTCGAATCTGTCTTTCTTCACCACATAAATGGAAATGAGCTTTGCTATGTAAGCATCATGTTATAAGTATCAGGCATTTTATCAGCCTTTTGTAAATTCGAGTAAATTATTTCAACCAACGATGCGACTGTCCTCCTTCGCCATTCATGTATAATGATTCCTAATCTACGACTAACTACATATTTACTACATTTTAACATATTTACACGTAATACAGGCTCTAAGCCCTACTAGCTAACAAATGATGATAATAATATTATATGCAAAGCTGGGTCTTGGTGTCATCCTGAGAGCTGGGCATTTGACACGCAACCAGTGTGGTACTTATAATCATGAATCACACAAAACCCTATAAGAGGTACCTTATTATTATCACTCTGTAATAATTATGAAAAATGAATATTATTTCCATCCAAACTTCCCAAGAATGAAAAAGTAATCCTGACAAGTGTAGTGCAATAGAGAAGCCTTTTTGCACGTATATTTTTGTATACCGATTTCCGAATAATGCATCAAGGATAAAGTACATAACATGTAGAGCAAATACATACACACTGAAGATACCGGTACATGATAATATTTATGTATTTCAGATTTCAGTACACAAATTGTGTCTTGCTACTAATCAGTATTGTTTTTTGTTGCGGTAATGTGCCCACCTTTATAAAGGACAAGTTTTGGTAAAAATTGTTAGCTCACAAAAAGAGTACTGGAAGACCCACGACAGTGTATAATACAGGAGAATAAATATGGACAAATAATCCGTCAATAAGCTTACGATGACTTATTCCAGTAGCTTAGGTCTCTGTCTCTCTCTTGGCTTAATTCTAACTACACATAGTTCATGGTGTATTAAAAGACTTATATATACCATATACTGCATACATAAGAAAATTTTAGCATTGACAATAATATGCGCAGACACAGTTACATTTTTGTACAGTAAAGTATAGTACAGTAAGTGTACAATTGTACATGAAGTAAATACTAAAAGTTTAATGTAGTCAACCGGTGGTGGCTACAAGGGAAAAATTCTAAATAAAGCATAGGCCATAGCATAAAAGAATTAGGCAATTGGATTCATTTACATTCATTCATCTACAATCTACACGAATAAAAATAAATACATTCTACGAGCAGACAGCATACAATTGTAAAAAACACATACAATGCACATCACATACCCCAACGTACTTTTTTTAATGAATTTTCAGCCCTTTTTCTGAATTTTTTGCTTTAAATCATACTTTTATATGAGAGAGTATAGAGAATGAATAAGTTATAAGTAAAGCAATTGAAAAATGAGATTGTTAGTTAGACAAAACCAAAATGAAAAGGTCGTATAGGCGTATACACAGAAAAAGAAGTGAATGTAAATTGTAAACGCACTGTGAGCCACATCGCCCTGCCATATTCCACACTCACATAATAATATGAATTCTACTACTACAGTTGTACTTGTACAACATAGGAAATGATTCATAATAAGAATAACAGAGCTAAAGCTACAGAGCTAGAGAGAGGACTCATAATGTTATATTCCTATATACGTATAAAAATAAATGTACCCAATTACAACACAACGAACACTGCTCTGGAGGAGATTGCATAGCTGGGCTGCTATAGCTTGTACACTACACAAACTTACATAGCTTTAGCTCACATCACATCGCATACAATGTAAATGCACTTTACGCTTAAAATATAAAATATATATACCAATGCGTGAATTACGCATTGCTTATACTATACATATTCAAGAATACAACTTCACACAACCCTTTCCTTTTGTTGCATACACAAACGAGAGGAATACACATACAACTTGACTCGTACGTGTATTTTAAGTTTTTAGAGTCCGTCTCTTTCTGTGTGTACCTATGTATAGTTTCTCTAGTAATTATACAAGAACGTCACACTAAGCTAAGTAAGTAAGATATAGAAGTGACTCATTCGTATATAGGAACACAATAAGCCAATGGCCTCACATTATTATACAACCAATATTTGTAATAATAATATTATATATAGAATAGAATAATAGATTAGCTAAGCAATTAACACTTTCGTCAACAGAGTTTGCTTCAACGTTACATTCTTCGCAGATAAAATGGGCATGGAGACTTGTAAACAGGTGAGTTCATCTTTTCATTTATCGAATTCGGATTCGAGTGTTTTGGATTTTTATCAATTCATTCCATTTCCTGCTAATTATGATTAAACAGACGTGTTTTGGAGTGGCGTACGTTGAGTGAACCAATAATTTAGGTTGAGTTGTTATTACAACTTGTTGGGAAACCACAAATTGAAACCAGTCACTAAGTAATATAAATAAAATATGTCACGTTTATATTAAGCTACACGTACTAGGTATGCATGTTACATGCTATAAGGCAATAAGTATACGTAAAAGTGACATTGTTAATTTGCGGCTGTGACTTGACTGGCAGTCTGTATTTAAAAGTAGGATAAGCAACTTTACAAATTACTACTATAAGCGTATTAAGCAGCAATAAGGAGTACCCAGTTTCGTGGATTCAAAGTTTACACAGTCGTAAGTTTCTATAAGTAATCTTTTAAAGCTGATAATCTTGAGTGATAAACTAGCACCTTTGACAATTTGACCTTAGGGTTCCCACACTCTCCGGGGCGCTGCATTTACATACCTAAAAGTAAAGTCAGCTTTGTATTTTGTGTATCCATAATCTGTACAGAAAAAATATTTTCAAATAAATCCCTGTATCAACAAGTTCTTTAGTTTAGCAAACGACAGCTTAAAACAAATGCTGAGCTACACAAAAGTTTCACTTAAATTATTAGATAAGCTTTCTTTAAGCTGCCGGGTTATATACCGAATTGCTAAATCAAAACAAAATGTATCTCTATAATATTTGAAATACTATGCATAGCTCGTACATAATAGTCTTTTGTAGAAAATATCTAGTCGATTGAAAGTGAAGATGGGAATAATTAAACTGATTACACGTGTCAGAATGGGGTGACAAATATTACTTTCTATTGTATAAATTTAAACTAAACTTCCCATTTTGGTCTGACTCAATCAATTTTTACCCTTTTGCCTGTAAAATATCTGTACACGAATTGGGAATTCCAAACACTAATACTCCAGCACTTTAGCTACTTCCTTGAATTGATACTATATAATAAATATCTAACAAGATTGCCATCCTATGTAATGCAATACTTGGGGTTTGTGAATACTATCTGTGTTTCCTTCAGTTTGTTTGATTGAACAGACTTAATACAATTTTACCTAGGTATGTTTACGTGAGTGAATTATTAAAATACTTCGGTTGAATTCTGCATTACCAGATTCAAAGACGGACGTGTGTATTTAGGGTTTTCGCTAAGCTAGATTGAACTCGAACTATGTTCTGAAATAACGAAATAGTTTAATATTGGTGTGCAAGAAGAACCCACTATACAAATAATACTAGTATGATTGATAATTTTAGTGTTCATCTAGTTCTATAGGTACTTAGCTAGTCTTTCAGTTCATCATAAATTACTTATTTGTAAATATGACACTGACATATTATAAAGGAAGAATTTGTCTCATTTGAAATCTTTCTCTTTTCTCGGTTCTTGCTCTTCATATTTCATCACTATTTGGACAACAGACCGACATGAACGGGCCACAAGTAGTAGTGGTGGAGGAGAACTTCATTACAGGCCCACCCGCCTCCCGTTCCGTGATAGATAATTTGAAAAAATTATTAACGCAAAGACAACATTCCCGTGAAAGTGATTCAGAGGTAATACCCCAATCATTTCCTTTATTTTCATATGATAAAAAACAATATCTAAATCCAGACTTAACATTATTGCAATATTATGCGTATAAAATATGATAAATAAACCATGTAATTACATCCATACTTTTCATACGATTTAGAAGGGTGTATGTAATTATTTCCTGTATAATTTATGTCTTATATAGAACAAAGCTACTGTGTTGCGTTCAACATCAGGATCCAATTCGGACACAGCATTTTACTCTCATCTTTCCAGCTCCACATCCGACTCAGATGATTCTGATCCCATGTTGATTTTCGAAAACATTGCCACTCCGACAAGAAAAACAAATTCAAGTAACCTGAGACGACGATTTCGTCGACATCGATCAACTTCTTCCTCTTCCTCGTGTTCTCGCTCTCCTGTAGAGAAGCGACGTAAGAAAACGGTATTTGCCTTTACTTCGTAAAATTATTTTTATGTTAGAGCAAACTGTAATTTGAGTAAACATGAGATGAGAATAGCTTATGTACTTAGTGAGAAAAGCTAATTGCATTTAACTATGTACTTGTTACCACTGCAGTTTTGTGTGTATAATTAATTTACACAAAACTACTACAACATTTCCTTCTATGTTCCTGTAAGCAACTCTTAATGACTTGTGGACATTTCCCTATACTAACTATACCTATAGATATCCCTTAATTAGACAGGAATGCAAAGATTAAATTTAATAATCTATTAATGATAAAATATTTCCTGCTAGTAGAAGGTACTCTACTTATGTATTCTGAACTCATTTTTACTCAAAAGTTCATTCTAATATTAGCAGTGAAGATTCATTAATAAAGCAATAAATACTTCTATGTACTTATACTAATTAAGGTAGCTATGAATACCTTGTTAGTTATTAATTAGCTGCCTTAATCTTAACACATGCCATAAATATACTAACTAAATGATGTTCTGCATAAAATTGTATGTAGGTAACTCGACTTAAATTGACGTTTACTCCTCTTGACGAAACGGCCCGAATGGGAAAGCTGGTTGACAATTCAAACACAAACAATAGTGGGATTGTGGCTAATGACTCGACTTCCCAAGTGTTAATCACTGCCTCAAGTAGTAGCAACAGCTTTCTTGGAGCAGATGGACTTGCTTCATCAAGCAAACGACAAAAGAAATCGGCCTCACCTTCCGCAACTAATAATGATCATTCCTCAGCAGAAAATTACACATCTTCCCACAAGGATTCTTCAAGTGACGATGAAAATCATGAACGCTCAGATCCGTCTCCACTTCGCTACACGAAGCTGAAAAGTCGTCGGGACAGAAATAAAAAGCGATCCGAGAAGATTGTCAACCCACATCATCGTCCGAAAATTCTCAAACATTCGGGACGTCTCACAGAAATCCCTGTAATCTTAATTTCTCCCAGCACAGACTTCCCTGACACAGCTACAACAACAATCTCACAAGAAACGCTAGTAATAGTGGAGCAACAGCATACGCCCAGTGAAACAACAAAAGATGAATTGCTAATAAACCCGGTGGACAACGAAAACAAGCTTTAACTATGTACTAAAAATACTACTTCAATACTATTGTTGATTACAAAGATACGAGTAGACCAAACAAATCAATCAACCTAGGTATATTAAACAATCTCAATACTTAGAGAACATCAATAATATAATTATAGTAAATTATGACAAATACAAAATGAATTATGTTAACATACTGGAACTATTAAGCTGTAAGGTGCTCTAAACTCTAAAATAACTGTTCAAGTCTGGTTTCTCGGAAGATATAATGTGTACTGCAGTCTTGAATTTGCTAGAATTTACTTATACATTTATACTTTTCTGTATTTCCATTGTTCAACTTTTGCTATTAGAATAATCTACTTAATTCTCTATTGTAACAGAGTGTACCCGGTGTAATTGTATAGGAGACAACAATCCAGACGAAAAACTCCGGTAATCATAATAGTGAAGAAGTGACCGAGTGAATGCAGGTAGAGAATATTATAGTATAGGGAATAGAGAATAGTTTATAGGAATAAATAGGACTAGCTTAATATACTAATTAGCATTTTCACTTTGCTCTTATTTATCACGTACACTTACATGTGTACGAAGAACAGTGCGGACACTACCCCAGACAATAAAATTGAAGGGGCATTTACGGATATAAATAGTTAACTTATATGCAAGTATAGTGATAATGATAAAACTAGGAAGGATGAAGTACGTAGAATTAAGGGAAATCTATTACAGATTTAACACTTACTGTTTTGTATGATCATTATAATCATTCCATATCCATTTAACTAAAATCTTCGGTCATTCTTTCGTCTTGACTATACTAAATAAAATGTCTACGATAGGAAGGATAGTAATAATTGTTTTCCATATTGGTGAAGGAGTATAGGGGAGGCATTCATTCCATGTATCTTTTGGCAGTGTCGTAGTATCGTAATACAATTTTTAAGTAATTAGGTTACATGATGGTCTATATCTGTATTTAGCTGTAATAGCAATCGTTAAGAATAGGAAAAATCTAAGTGTACATACCTATAGCTACAGGTAAAACTCAAACCAACATGCATTTTGTAAAAGTGGAAACTTTGTAAAGTATATGCGCAATATGCCGGCAACATTTTAGTGGAATGTCCTATGTAAATTAAATGTATCATAGGAGTAAGATACATAAAAAGCCACTTCTTGTTGGAATTTTAAAAATGAAGAAAGTTGCTGTAGGTACTACTGAAACATTTCGTTTTTGTATGTCTATTGTAAACCAGAGAGGTGTTACATAAACGTAGATACACGCATCATCACAATGTGTAAGTTTTTTCTCATCTCTCTGGGGTAGGCTGAAGTATTATTATTATTTATGCATCAAATCGATTAGTCAAGACAGACGGTTTGCTAATATGCTTTACCAAACCCATTGTATGTAGATAATAGCAAGCGAGAATCCCACAAACACCCGATTTTGTTGGATATAATGGGAACTTCATACAATACATAAAGACTACAGTAGTAAAAGTATGTGTGTATTTAGCATTTGGAGTAATTCGTAGTAAAATCGTGTAAGTTTGATAATTATTTAGCAGAAGAGCCAGAGTCCATGTCGTATCCTTGCTGAAAAAAGCATTTTCTCAACAATGGCAAATGACAGAATGAATATACAAAGCAAAATAACCACAGTATGAGCTCAAAATTATGTTTTCGTTGTACGTAACATGTAAGACTATTCTGAGGAGGAGGATCACCTCGATGTTAACTTACGCTGCACAATTTGACTCCAATTTGTTACATTAAACACTTTCACTTGATACTTCTTGCTAATTTACATCGTTTGATCGTTCATGTGACAAAATGAAGAAAAAATGTGACAGGGTAAGTTAACATGTTCTACTATGCGCTCAGGCCCTATGCATTTGGATGGTAGCAAAAGCAGTGTCGTCGTAGGTTTGACAATTATTTGCAGTAGATTAATAATCTTACCTTTTTCTTGTACTTGTGTCCTGTCTCTCTTATATACTATAATTAAGTTAGTGGTTATGTTGTATACTACGGTAGTAGACATTTTAGTGTTTAGTATTTTGTATAATTTATATGTATCTATTTTATAAATTCTACCACTACTATAGAGTGTATTATGTAATAATATTTATAACTTGCAAAGACGCATTCATGTAATCCATGTGTATAATATACTATTGTTACAATTCCTAATACCTAGATTAAGTTGTACATAAACAGCCTCCTAAATATTATTACCTTCTATTATGATCACAATCCTATAGATAATACGATAAACTCATAAGCTAAAAGCACATTGTATGAGTTGCATTCTGCATTAGTGACGTACTTTTGCAAATAGCCAAGTGATGAGTCGAAACATGCAACATGTTAGATAATTCCTATTTCGATTTCGCAGGTGATGGGTGGGAGGATGGAACTTTATAAACCGGAAGGCTATTCACAAAACAAGTATCCTTTAATCCTTTAATCAAAAATGAAAAGAGTTGATTTCAGTTAGTCTTAATAATTGAACTACCTATAGGTATAAATAGTTCAGTTATCTTATCAGGCTCTTACTGATCAAAATCTCACTGTCAGTTTAGTATGAATACGACCTATATACTCTTCAGTTGCGGTATATGCCTGAATTGTTTTTAGTATTCTGGATGATAATATTTATACAGAATACAGACTTGTGCAGATAATTGTTCCATGAAAATCGTTTGAAATTGGCAATTCCATCAATATTTTTCTGTATAAACATTATTACTAAACAGAAGGAAATGGTCATGACTTTCGCTTTGAGGCAGTCAAAATTAGTGTTTACGTGTTTTGTGAAAAGCAAACTAGGTATGAGATTCTGGGTTTGAATTTGAGAATGCAATCTTAAATTCTTGATTGAAATTGAAAAGTGCCTGTAAGGCATAGAATAAGACACTTAATATGAGTGACACAGAGAATCAATAATGCAGAATGTACCGATTAACCTAAATTAAATAATTTCAATTTCCTTGGTATATAAATTTTGTAAGGATCAATGGTTAAATCCAGCTAGTAGTGGTTGAAGAATTAACTAGAACCAATACAACTAACACTCATTCATTACAATTTGTTACTTTGTAAACTAACTGTGTATAATGTAAAACTTCAAGGTTCAAACTATAATGATTCCATAAGTAGATAACCGTAAAGTCGAATATGGCGATCAGAGGAAAGAAAAAGAAATCATATAGCGAGATACAAAATCAAGTAGGTGCGTTCCATGAAACTTTTCCCATGCGTTCCAATTATAAGTGCTATCAGCTAACTGCGCGATTCATTATTCCTGGTTGCTACAATTATGAACACATAATATTAATGATAACGATAATAATGGCAAACATAAAGTGAGAGATTCAATTCCAGAAAATTTACAAGCAAAAACTTGTCTTCGTCTTTGTGTTTAATTTACACAAGCATTATTTCTGTACAGTTGTAACGCGTTGTGGTGTCTTAAATTAATATTGTAGTACATGATAATGTTATTTAAGCAAATAAGTAGTAGGTAGAATAGGTAATTAAAATCATAGTATCAATTACAAGCATCATTGACTGCATTCAAGTCTTTGCTGTTTCTCTTTCCATTTTAAGGCCTATGAAAATTATGTTCTATGCAAATGAACTATGATTGATAATTGATAATACTAAATGTGCATTTCCATTTTGCTAAAATTAAGATTGTCACTTTTGTGTCCAATATACATTACTACCTATGCAATATAATGCTCTTTGTAATTGAAGCGTAGCAAACCTTAGAATGTTGGTTGTACTTTTTAATCTTGTTATAGAACTAGACCTATTTTCCTCCTACCTTGCTAAATGTAATAACATTATTCTTTTATTTACTTACATAAACTTTCACTCATTCAGCAGCTAACGATAATAAACTGAATTTGTTTCGATAAAGTATCAAGTTATTTAAACACGAAAATTATTTTTACATCCTAAAATATTGTGGGTTCATTTATTGTTTTGCGCTAAGATCTGAGGTATTTAACAAACTGAACAAAAATTTTATAAAACATTTATCAAATTAAATCATATCAAAGTATAAGGTCTTATATGATGGAAGTACATTTTTAACGATTTATGAAACGAAAACTTAACTAATATAATCTTTGTCGGCGCTAGCAGCCCTTTCTTCCTCCAGTAGTTCTTCTTTTGCAACAGCAAGTACAATTTCCAATTGATCTATTTCCGTTTGCAGCTTTTCAATTTTGTTTTCTAATCGAACGACTTTCTTTCTGGCTTGCTCCAATTTTCTCTTTTTGGCTACTTTAGTTGGCACTCTACGGACAGGTAATGGCCGGCATACAGTTTTTATCTTTGACGTTGTCGGACGAGATCTGACAAACAGAAATATCATTAAACAAGACGGCCACTAAAACCAATCTAATATTAACGCTATAAATGAAATAATTTTAAAATCACCTTCTGGGTTTAGTAACTTTTCCTCCATCCTCTTTACGAATGCAACGAGGTATGTAAGGGTCTTGTCCTTGAGTTTGTGTCTGTGAAAACACGTTTTCTATATTTTCCCTACTGTAGCATAAGATTTTCTTTTGAACTTTAGGCACAGCTTGTCGAAGAGGTGACTTCTGTTCGTTGGTTTTCGTACCAAGAAGCTTGGTATGGTCCTGTGAGGGAATAATTGACTCCTCTTGCACGGTCACAGGAAACTGGCCATGAGAATGTGTCAAACCTGAGGAAGACCGAATTGGTGACTTCGTTGGGCTGGCTATAATATTAACATTTCTAGGAGGCTCAGGTGGGCATCGGACAGACACATCGTACACCGTCAAAGGATACTGGTTGGGAGATTGTTCTAAACTTGAGGAGATTTGAGTTGGTGACTTATTTTGTGTGGATTTTTTGCTTAGGGACTGTGCAGATTGCGATGGGGGACTTATAGACTTCTTGTTCACCGTTAACTGATATTGGTCGGGAGAATGTTCTACACTTGACGCGATGCTAATTGGAGACTTTTGCAGGGTAGCTTTTTTAACAAGTGGCATTGCAGACTGGGGTGGGGTTGGAATCTCTGGCTCCGTTGCAAGAAACTGGTCAGGAGAACTTCCCCCAATGGAGGAAATGGGGCTTCCCAATTCTGATCCTTGCATGAAATTACGTCGAAGTGACCGAGGAAACGGGTGTTCATGACAGGATTCTACGGTAGTAGAAGTTAATGGCACAGCTTCATTATCTGAAGCATCATTTCTGTCTTCAAGGGAGTACGGTTGACCTAAATCTGACCCATTAGGAGTAGCTGGATATATTTCCTGGGATTCAGGGGAACATTGAGTTGATGGTCGTTGCATAAATACTGCGTTTGGTATATAGTATGGAGGAATTTCATTTTCTTTAAAACTGAAACTGCGTCCGTTGTCTATGGAACAGCCACGCGGTGACAAATTTTCCAACTCTTCATTTCGACCACTTTCCACCGCTTCGTCTTCCACGTACTCCTCATCGTTGTCACCTTCTGCTGGGGCTAAAACATAAATTTATAAGTTATTTGGAGTATCATAGCTGAAAAGATACTTCGTTTTAAATGACAAAATCATTAACCCTACTCAAAACCATAAACATGGTATCTATCATTAGTTTTATAACAAATAATTAAGATAATTACAATTCATTGAGGCACCATTCACATCCAGCATATCTGAATGATTCAGCAGCTAGAAAAGATAATTACACGAAATAATTATTATCTTTCTTGTATCTGCAATACTTTCGGTTACTTTTTGTACATACCGTAGACCATAGCTGCTCCGGATAGCAACAGTGTTCATTCTCCCTGTCGAACTTATTAAAAACAATTAATGAATTTTGATTATTGAAATGAATAAATTGGCACATCATGGTAAGTCATGGTTGATAATTTTTGGCGAACAATTAATTGACATTATCAATCAATTGTTCATAACACATCTCATGCAAAAGAGTGGCTAAACTTACATCATGGAAGTCAATCTGCAGCCTTTCGAGAGCATCTTTTACAGCAGTATCTTCCTCCAGAGCAACATGAAATGAACGGCAGTTTGCATCTATCTGTAGATCACATTGAAGTTCATTTGCTATCGATGCAATATTCGTGTTGAGACGGACGTGAAGGACATAAAATACCCCAGAAAAGGGGTCTTTGACTTGGGAAATGCAAACTGATTCTATATTTGACAACTCAATGTTTACATCCAACTGTTCAGGTACTGGAGATGAACGCAAGTCCACTTTAAAATTCACTCGTTTACTATTGTGGCTGAAGTTTATCCAATGTTCATTTCTCTAGAAAAACAATTCTTTGATAAGGTAATAATATATTTCACGGTATTCACAGTAATAGTTCTATATGGAAGTTGTAATGTAAAATTATGTAAAATGTAAGTCTGTTTTCGTAATGAGCAAAAATGGCAATGGATATGACAGGAACTTACGATAATAAAAACTAAAAGTTTAAAGCAAACGTACCTTCGAATATTGTATGACATTCAGTTCACCGATACAAAGGTTTAGAATAGCAATCGATGATATCAAATTTTCCGATTGTGACAAATTTAATCCATTAAGAAGCGTAGAGTAATTCTGAAATAAAATAATTTTTTTAAACTTAAATTAATCATTAATTTTGAGAAACCACTGTAGTAACTTAATTCATGAAAATATCATTCTCTTTTAAATGTGATCTGTTTTATCCTGTAAGTTGACAATGGACTAGGACACAAATTATGTATAATAATAATAATAATAAGAAAAAAATGCAAATAAATTTATTGTACAAATCTTCGTATTCTACAATTAAAAGATAATACGAAAGTACTTACAGGCGACTCGTCAATTAATAAGTTATTGTGATCCTCGTAAGTTAGATTAGGAAATAATTTGGAAATAATTTCCCTTTGTTTGTCAATTTGTTGCAGCTTTACCAAATGAAAGATAACAGCAAGTAGAAAAAGCTGACACGAGTAATCGCCACAATGTTGTACAGCATCAACTAATCCAGTCCTACGATACAAAAGAGGGAATTAATATTATGAAATAATATTATTGTGGCAGCCAATGTGGATAAATCACTCAGAAAAGCATTCCATCAATAGGCGAACGAAATTACAGATTGTAACTTTTTGCAATAGTAAATACTTACAGATAACAGAGAACATGTTCTCCCAGTGTTTCTTTTTGTTTCTCCGAGAGATGTTCATTGTAAGTATACAATATGTACATGCAAGAAGTTGAGATGATTGTACTATAAAACCAAGAATCACGGTTTGCAGTCGCAATTGCCAAAAAACAACAGAAAAGGCTGCTAGTGTACTGAATAATTTTTCCAGAGTCATCTTTGGCCGTACGAATTAAATGAGGCACTAATGTCTGCAAATACAAATACAATACACAAATGAGACATTTAACATAATTATAATAACAATACTATTGCACACCACTTTCGAAGTTTGAAATTCAAACACATATGCATTTGTTTCTTTTTATTTTCACTTTTATGTATTCATATGGAATACAAGAAATTAAGCACGAGGAATAATTATGAACTTCGGACCTATGAAACTGATGTGCAAAGTAAAAAATCAAATAATGTTAAAACAAATACTTCTAGAGATCTTGTAAAATTGGGCACGACATTGTTGATGTCCAGTTCTTCATAATTTGCTTCACGAAGATTTGTAATAATTTTTACAGCTTCAAAAATAAAATTATTCACACTCTTCATTCCACTGATTATCTCTATAATGGATATTTCCTGCAAAAATATCGTAATATTAGAATTATATTATCATTATTATTAACATAAAAGATTAAGATTGCTAATAAGTTGGCATACCCTCCCAATACCAGAAACAACTCGGGTAAAATATTCTTCTACCGGGATAAGCAGCATAAATTGCCGTCTCTTGCTGCGTTTAGAAACCTAAAAACAAAACAGAAAATATATATTTACATCGACAACTTCATTATCTGTTTTACTTTAATTATTGCATCCTTTACCACTGCCATTTTATAAAACTATTTTACAATTTGTATTTCTAACTGTTTACCCTTCTCAGTTCCTCCACAACCGATGTAAACCATCTTGGACTTATATCCAGATCCATCTTTTATTGTCTACAACAATAAAAATAAAACAATAATGTAACAAATAACAGTTAATTTTTCGTTATTTTTAGCTTTTTCCAAACCAAATGAGCCAAATTTTAATAAATACCCGATAAAATATAAGATCACTCACTTCCTCAACAGTCAACAGCAACAATAACAATCAAATCAACCACTGTAATGCCAACTGCCACAAGTCCCTCCTCTGCAGCTAGTCCAAACAAAGGATTACACAATAATGCACGAAACAAAGCACGAATTCAAAATATGGCGAATGATACGCGGTACTGTAAATAAACGTATAAGCATTGTATAAGATAAGGGACATTTCATTAATTACGTATCACACTTTTATACACGCGAATTACACGCTCTGAAATCGGAAGCGATTTTCAATTTTATCGGCTTTAATTTCGTAGTGTATTGTCAACATTATATGTGAGAATGTCAACTACATAATATATCAATAATTATTTTTCACTGTATGACTAATGGTTCTCAGGTGAGGTCACATCACAATGACAGACAACATTGATTATCAGCTATAACCACAGTTATGATTTATTTTATGCACTTCTGCATTATTTTACGTATAATATATCATTGCTTTGATGGCATCTTCGCACAAAAGCAAATGCTACATCGCACCCATTTCGTAGGAACGTTTTTGCTTGTTCTATGTCCCTTCATTGCATATTGCATAGCATTTCCATTTTAATACATGGGACAATGGGATAGTATTGTGTAACGCAAGAATGCAACTGTAATGCAAGTTATGTAATGTAAGTAAGCGTATATCAAGTATGCATAATGCAACACCCTGTACTCTTCTTCTGTAGGATTGATAACATGTACTAAATACCAATGCCAATATGGTCCAATGGTCCATCCTCCTATTTTCCTCTTATGGTTGTCCTTCTACCTCTACTAATCCTAATAAATCCAAGCAAGGTATAAAAGATTAGTGTACTGCACTGTTTAGTGCGCATTCCCTTATATACAAAACCAGAAAACCACCTTATTATTATAACTCTCTGCAGTAGGCAGAAGAGATCCGAGTCAGCCGAGCACAGTTACATACCTGCAAGGAGCCGACAATTACTTTTAAAAAGTATCTAATAATCATTTGTTGCTTCATTTTTAAGGATCAGAAATGCTCCATTAGAGACTTCCGCATCCGCATGCTCTAATATTATAACCGTATATGACCTCGTGACCTACAAGTTTGACACTACCATATCATTCCTGTTGCAAAAGCAAACACTTTTTTCCTCTATCATTTTCTCTTAGGAATTCCCCTTCGGGGTCGAATTGTAGATATGATCTTTCACTGTACTCAAATACATGTGTATTTAATGCGCCTTGACCGATTCCAGTGACCGAACCATATTGACCTAGGAGATTTTGACCCTACTCATCCTAGTTCCTTTCAGCAAGCTCTACCTCATATCAAATATTCAGAAAAATTCGTAGAGCCGGTCATTTCCATGTAAAGTGTGCCATCCCCTTAATGTATTCCGACACAATAAATTCTGACCGCAAACGTCATTGAAATATTGAAATATTGATATATTTTCACCGCACAACTCGCACAAGTAAAAATGAATGTAACGATGAATTAAAAGTGTGCATAACATAGACCACAAATTATTGGAGATGAAGAAAGGCAAAAAGAGTTGTGGTTTTATACTATTTATACTATATATTTTTGGTCATTTTAGTAAAAATGTGATGAAGATTAAAACGACAAATGTAATCATATTTTAAAATCAGTTGAGACTTTCACGATACTATTGGTTGGACGAGTATAGAGCAATTAATGTATATTTAAGACCATAATGAAATTATTAGCTGGAGGGCAATTACAATTAATATTATTTTGCTTTGTCGGCTAATCCGTAAACTTTGCAGCTAATACAGTTCGGCTCTCCTCCGATCGGAGAACAACGAAGGAACTTCGAACAACTTTCAGTTCTCAGAGTTAACGAGCCGAAATTTTGTAATAAATACTTACCTAATATTTAATTCTGTTTAATCAATTCACTATCTACTAGATTATGTGCACAAATAATTGTTCAAGTGCGCGATAAAAGTGCTGGTACGACTGCCATTGCCCTATCCACAATTAATTGTCAATTGCAAGGTTCAAGAACTGACAAAATATTTTGTACGCTGGGCAGGAGCAGGAAGAATTGATAATTTTCATTGACAATTGAATCGATTGCTGTGTTGTTGATTAAAAATTGTAAACAACAGTAAACAACAGTAAACAAACAAAAACAAAAATTGAAAGTCAATAAAACACTTAGACGAGGTAAGTTAGGTATAACAAAAAATAATAATGAGAGGATTTAAAACGTTAGAGTAGTAGCGGTGGATAATTTTTTGTCAATTAGTCGTTATGATTGTCATTATTTAGATTTAGTTTAATGAAAGTCTTTCTATTACCATCCACTGTAGATTTTGAATTTTGACAAGTGGTTTTAACCACCCACTTATTTTTAAATTAAATGAGTTCTGTCATCTGTTTGTAGACTTGTGGGTGGGTCGACCGAACTATCGTCAATCGTTTAAATATTAAGCAATAGCAGTTAAGCAGTTTTATCAATTTCAGTATCAGCCAGACTAATGTTGAAAGATTTTTTAAGCTGTGAACTAATGTCGGGTTAATTTGTCCTTTTTTATTTAAAATTTAAAGCCATTCCAGTGCAGTACCAAAAAGATTAGTCTTAGGCTCACTAAATATCTCAAGGTCAAGAATAGCGAAATAACTACCACATTTTACATATTTGACAATCGTCAATTGTTATCTGTCGCAAGTTGGAATGGAAAACGAGACGCAATGGTTTTTATATTGTGCAGCATAGATGATACAGTATAGAATATAATGGTATAACAGTAATTTAAATCTTTTATTAATGTTTTAGAGTTTTAGGGGAGTGATTTCAGCGAATGAGTTTAGATGATTTGGGGATTATAACACTACACCGAAGTGTACAAAAATTGTATTTTATGTGGCTAAATGCTAAAAATACGATTTATTTTATGTTGCCTTTACGTATTGTTTGAGATTCAGAGAAAAAATTCTTAAGGTGAAATTAAAATTAATTGTATTGTGATTGTGGATCTGATGAACCGCAGGCTAGGCTAATGGCTTTGTGATTTGATTGAACTGACTGTCAACTATTGTTAGTTTTGTTAGTAACTGCTCTTAGCAAGGTCACAACTACAGCCGATCGTATCAAAGTTAGAAAATTATCCAGCAGTGCAAGTGATTTAACTAGTATTTAGTGATTTGATTTACATGAGATCCTCATTTATCGAGTTGATCAAAAGTTGAATTAGTGAATGGTCAACCGTTTCGGACAACATATCTTTAACCATGAGTAAAACATGTGCCAAGTGTCAGAAGACGGTGTACCCAATTGAAGAACTCAAATGTTTGGATAAGGTGAGTTTGAGTGTTTAATTTTTTCCAACTGTTAAATACGATGAGAATAGAAATACTGACACAAACAACAAAGAACACACTCATAAACAGCAACAGCGTGCCAATATCAATATCGTTGCTGTTGTATATTCATGTGTGGTGTCAGGAGTCTCAGGACTATATTGTGTAGATATAGAGATACAATTACATACAATAAACTACACATTCATATTAAATGATGAAGTTAGGAAAGGAGACTCACTCATGGGAGTAATGATAACCACCTAGTATGTATTAATATGGGAATATAACGATGATCTAATAAACAAATATTTTCATTTCCTTTTTAACAGATATGGCACAAAGGATGCTTCAAATGTCACGAATGTCAAATGACATTAAATATGAAAACTTATAAAGGATTTAATAAATTACCCTACTGCGAGGCGTGAGTACATTTTAATTTTGTGACATATGAGAAATGCTTATCTTTATTACTCACAATGACAATTTCTAAAATAAAAATCGAAGCCACATTATATTGTGTTATAAAATTATTTATATTATAAGATTATTACAGTTATGTAAACCTGATATTGATTTTGTGATATAGGCATATTCCAAAAGCAAAAGCAACAACAGTCGCAGAAACTCCAGAGCTGAAAAGAATTCAAGAAAATACTAAAAATCAGTCAAATGTAAGTACAATCAAACTCAAGTTGAATTGCTTTGAACGAATTTTGGGTAGAAGTACGAATTTTCAATTGACATTGCTTTTATCAATATCATAGCGCACTCTCAAATTGTACTGCAATAGTGTGTTTGAATTTGCCTGAATGCGGAGATTAAAATTATAATAATAGTTACGTCATAATGTCAATTTCGTTGAAATATGAAGTATGAGAGCGCTAGCAAAATAGAAGTGATACTATTACAAGCTATTTTATCATTTGTTTATCTAGGCCGTTTATCACGCTGAATTCGAAAAATCAAAAGGGAAGTTTACCCAAGTGGTGGATGACCCTGAGTCATTGAGGATTAAGCAAAATACCAAAATTATAAGTAATGTGGCGTACCATGGCGAGTTGGAGAAAAAAGCGATTATGGAACAGAAAAGAAATCTAAGCGGGGAAGGTGATCCCAACAAAAATGGTGTAGCACCACCAAAAAGCCCTTCATACATGGATGAGATCGGTTCGTTGCCAACCCCCCAGCCAGTTGCTCATTCACAGCAACAACCGCAGTATGCTGGACATCAACAGCAATTTAGACAGCCTGCTACAAATTCCTCATCATATAACAGCAGTAGCAGCAGACAAGGATCCAACAATTATCGCCTCGAGGAACAAATGCAGCCTCAGAATCATTCTTCTAGACCGATGCATCATCAACAACAGCAAATGTCTATTGCACAACATCAGCAACATCGTGAACAACAACAACAAGTTCGTGAACAACAAATGCGTGAACAAATGATTAGGGAACAACAACATCGAGAGCAGCAAGCACTGATGCAACAACAGGCGCTTCAAAAGCAGCAGCATTTACATCGGTCTGGAGGAAATCCATCTCCGTATTCCTCTCGAGGACAGCCAAACGTGATTTATTCATCGGATGGTTCGGCTGGTTGGTTATTTCATTTAATATTTTCTTTGTAATGCACCTAATGCAAGCGGTTCGGTTAAATACTGTTGATCTGAGCCTATTTAATTTTTAGTAATAATTGTCAGCTTTGTAAAGCCTGGAAGTGAAACATGAATTCACCGAACCGTGATTTTAATTTTCCGTATCATAAACTTTTCATTTTAGTTAACGCCAATGCGTCTAGAAAAGTTGGTTCTATTGTAGATTACGACCCTTTGAATAACTACTATGGGTCACTGGATCCCCAACGAGCCTCTATGGTAAGAGAAGTTATTAAATCTTTTCTATACAGAATCTTTAAATACAAAATCTTTAAATACAAAATCTTTTTCTATACAAAATCTTTTCTATACAGATCGAATCGATTTAAAAAATATTATTATGTGTAATAATATAGGGATAGGTTGACGAAATTTGTATGCAAATGGTTTGGAATTTCCCGTGCTATTGAATTATTTCTCTTAAATGAAGAAACAATTAAATATTCGAAAAATCAGCATTTTTCATGCAGTTTGGGCTGATTTTTTGAAAGTTTATTTTTCAAAAATGTGAAAGTACATATGAAAGAAACTCTTTTTCTACAAAGTTATCTGGTGGAATATTAAAGTGTTTCTTCATTTAGAACGGGAAACTACCAAGTCCATACAAAATTAGTATCGTACAAATATATCTATATTTTAATGATTTATAACCTTACAGCAGCCGGGCAAATCTGCTGGAGCGGGTCATCAGAGTTACGCACAGAGTGGGAATGTTGGACAGCCACGCACACAGATGCATCATGGACAACCCCAAATGCCAAATCATTCAGCTTGTTATAGAGCTTTGTATGATTATGAAGCACAAGATGTAGATGAAGTCAGTTTTGTTGATGGAGACTTGATTGTCGATTGCACACCGGTAAGTTTTCACCAACAATAAGAAGTTGGCCCATATTTGCTCATGGTACATTATATTATTATATTGAAGAAAGCGAATTAATCATCCTGTATTATTATATAGGTTGACGAAGGTTGGCTTACTGGATCTGTCCAACGAACAGGAAAACGAGGTATGCTTCCTGCTAACTACGTTGCACCTGCTAATTAACTTATTAAAGGTTTGAAAACGTATTCAAACTTGCGAAACATAATAACGAAAAATAATTAGGTATATATTAGTTGTTTGACACTGATATTCAGATAACTTTTCAGCTTGACACTAATAATAATGTATTCTAAAAATAGAAGATACAATCCTCCCCATGATACCGTTTTTACAAATAATTTAGATATGTCGACTTTTGTGGACTACGAACTGTAGTACATAATATTAATCCTCATTTACTTCGCAACAATGGTATAAAAAAGTAATCAGAATTTTCTCTTATAAAGCTAATGATTTCGAAGAATACAGTTTTTATTTTGTCAACATTCGAATACTAATTGTCTGCCAATTACATTTAACTTCAGATTTTTAATCAGCTTTTATGTATTTCGAGTTTGTATAAAATAATATTAATGAGGATAAGCATTTAGCTATCCTTTTCTAAATTGAATAATGTGTCTTTTGCAAAATTTTCGATTTTTGATAAAGTTCACGGTGAACTGTTTTGCTGGAATGCAAACTTTAAAAAAAATAGGAACACACGAAATGTCAGTGAAAAAGTAAAAATACTGACCTTTCATAATAGTAAATACTTGTAACTTTTCAAAGTTTTCCAAACCGCACCTTAAATCATCCGTCTACACTTTTTGATGCCGTAACGAAAGCAATATTAAGACCTATCAAGCCTGCTACTAATGTTAAGTAGAATGATACTAATGATGCCTCAAGATTATAATTAAAATGAGGACAGGGACGGCTTTAGCCAGCAGAGAAAATGAATTTTTAATTATAAATATCATGTATAAAAATAAGAGTGTGTATTCATAATATATTATAATGATGTCAATCAGGTACCTTATGTAACTTAAGATTGCAGTTAATTGTCTTCCCTCCAAATACATAGTAACATTTAACACATTTTTGCATAGTTATAATAATATTTTAAGATTATAGAAGTAGTGAAATGTGTGCCGTCAGTTTGGTTCTTTTGCCAAAATATCAAATATACACAAATATATATTATTTTATTATACTGCAGGAATTCATGAAAACCAAAATCAAACTAAAGCTTTGACTTTGGCAAGATTTTGAATAACAGAAAGGCATTATGTTTTAGAATATTATAATGAAAGCAAGATTGAATTGCATTTCAATGTCAAAGACCAGTACAGAACACAATGTTACACAGTACATGTTTCCATGTGCCAGAGTTTTCTCTCAGAGATGCATTAATTTTATTGTTTAGTAAACTTATGTCAGTTTTCGATAAGTATGAAAAGGTGATTGATTATTGGATTATACGAAGAAATATAAAATTCTTAGTGTATGTGACTAGACAGCACACTTATTATTCTTGTATGTATGATAGAAATGAGTGGGCAGGTTGCGAAAAGTTTATCTGAGAAGTGACCTTAAGTTTTCGATAATTCTCCAGTGCTTGAACATTCATTTAACATAAGGAATCTCCTTAATATACATTCAATTTTTGATGGTATGAAATACACATACATTCAATTTCCATAATAAACGGGTAATAATTATCTGATTAATTAATGAATTAAATGTAATTATAACCCTTTTTCTTGCATTAAAGTTTAGTAGAGAGCGTTTAGCACTCGTTTTTTCACGGTAGGCTATCAAAGATTGTTATATTTCAATGCCCAAAGTGGACATGAAGATAATATTCTTGTGAATCTATATACCTGTACGTCAATAAGTTTCAAAGTTTCATGAATCTATCTTTTGGTTTCTTTTGTAATTATTCCGTTTAGCTTGCAAGAAAAAACATGAATTCATGCTGTAACTTATTTACAGTTCATCCTTTAAAAACGAAGTTACTTAAATCAGTAAACAGACAACGTTAAAACAGTTAAAACAATTTATTCATTGACTGACAGCGTATACATCTAACCCCTAACATATCCCAGCGTAATTACGATCCATGAAAACATTTAAATGATACTAACTAACTTTCAGTAATCTTATCTTATGCTTATGCATTCATTTCATGTAGAGGTAGTTTACAAACGTAACAATTATAAATTTAAAAAATGGAAACGTTCTTTTTATTTTGTCTTATATTCACAATGGATTCAGATTCAGGAGCCAATAATATCTATTATTAACCTGTTTTTAAAATAATATTAAAAGATCGCCATATAATTTGCACGTATAATATGACAGGTGTGCAATAGTTTTTAATACGAACAACCTTTACACTTATTCTGACTTTTTTATGAAAAATGGGTAGTTGTAAGATATTTTCATAGAATCGCGAGTCATTTTGTCGGTATGAATTTAATAATTTTGACATTCGTCGGTTTTGGAGATTCGCTTTTTAGTAAATGAGTGTAAACGTTTGCAGCAGACGTGTTTTAATTAACGTTGAAGAATTAATATTTCAAGCTATCTGTTTCATATGTCTCGTTGCGTAGCACATTTTCCCTCAGCCAGCAACTTTCGCCTTTTACATGCAGGCGATTTGTATATCGGTCAGATGAAGACATTTTCGTTTATTCTGCTGATCAATAGATTTACTCACTAATAAACAATATTAGTTTCCGCGTTTTATTAGTGGTTTAGTCAACATAATTTTAATATCTATTCTCATCCTGGTGACAGTAAAATCTGGTCAACTAGGTCAACTCAATTCAAACAATAAATCGTTAGTTTAAGGGACACGAAGAGGCTGGAATGGTAGCTACTTTAATAGCCGCAATAATATTAACTAATTAACTACATTCATTTATACAATCGTACTACTATTAATACCTACTATATAGTATCAATAGTATGATTGATTCCATGTTTCGCAAATGATTCCTGAACACTGGTTAGAGTGTGAGAGGCTTCGGAGGACCATCATTTATTTAAGAGCAAAAGACGGATAATTGTATGAATTAGATAGGCTACAAGCAATTTATGTAAATAATCACCTCACAATTTTGCAGTTGTAGCTTAGGGTATTTTAATGGTAATTATTAGCAATACAAATGTAAGCCGTAAGCTAGTAGTACTAATTATTAATTGTAAAATACTGCGATGAAATATAATATGAATATAATGTGTATACTACTTTCTACTTGACTTTGTACACATTATTTATCATTCTTAAACAAACCTTCCATTGAAGCAGTAGCATTTTTAATCGTAGATATTTTAGTTTTAGCAAATGAACTGCCTTTTATAGTTTAAGTGAAGTAACATACACGGGAGTAATACGTGAATTGACACTTTGCAACTGTAACAAGTAGTAAACCTTGCTGGAATTAGTCGAATTCAATCAAACATAGATAAAAAATACGACAATTGACAGGAGATTACATTTAACCAAATTTAACCTCACTTAATTATGCATTGTCCATATCCATAACAAAACTTGGGAAGATTGATTTTTTAAGCCTTATACAGTATACCTAAATAAATAACCTAATTAAGCTATTCAATTATTCATGTATAAATTCAGAACAAACAAAATTCCCATAAAGCATTAATTGATGCACTAATAGTCCATGCCAAAACAAAGCACTCTATTTTGACATTCCTTTTTCTTAAATTCGTGTACTATTCAATTTCTAAAATTAGGCAATGTCATTTTTAACTATTTTTCAAATATGTACAAGATAACTTGTTTCATAAGATGTTGCTCATTTTCATACGATTTTTCATAAGATTCAATTTCAAGCGTGCTTTACACTTTGTGAACTTACATAAAAATATGCGCATGTATCGTGTCGTGTTATGTACATGTAAATACATGTGCTGTATGTGTAAATGTACACACACATGAATACAAATCTACCAATATTTTATGGTAGTTTGATAAATGCAATGTAGGCAGCTATTTTGATTTTAGTCCTTTTGATCTCATTATTTGAGACGAGCGTGAGTCAATTGGGAAACAACTGTTATTTTCTTAAAATGCAGGAATGATTGAAATTTTCCATGGACAATCTGACATTTTTCAATTTTTCCGAATGTATTCGTTGCAGGGTGTTCTATTGCTAACAAATGAATCGAAGTGAATTACGTAAACAATGTCAATAAAATGCTTACAATTTTTTCAAGCGTCTTATTAAAAGAGCTGATGATGTTTAGAAAGACGGAAAGAACGAAGGATTATTAAATCGTATTTATTAAGCCCTATATTTAACTAACAAATTATTCAGATTATGAGTACTCTAATAGAGAAAGCTTGTATTTAATTTTAAGTATATAGAGCGAGCTGTAGGTTAGGAAGTTGTAGATAGTTCGATGGAAGACATTAAATACTAAGCATGCTTAAGAAAACAGCAATGATAATAAATTATGTAGATAATGTGTTGTGTAAAAAACATTTTATTATAATCATACGCAGCTATCTATGCTAAATTGTTTAGCCTTTGACCTAAATAGTAATCATCTCGATGTGATGGTTTGAAGAGTCCTAATATTCTATTGGTAAATGAAATCAAAATGATGTGAATATTATATTTAATTACATAAATCGTTGAATGCAGCTCAAAACTTTGTGCCTTTGTATTTCCATGCTACAAAGCCACAATTATCGTCTACATAATTACATTGCCTATATAATTAATTAAGAAAATAATTGCTATGATTTATGCAGCTAGTTGATGTAACTATAATCACCCGTGTAATTTACTGCTAATTATAGTTGTAACAAGCTGTAACTGATTTCTTGCAATAATCGTTGTGTATTATTAACAACAGTGACAACCCTGCATTATATTTAGTTAAATTAAAATTACAACGAATTGTGAGAGTGAGTGTATTATCTATTTTTAACACGTAATTAATAATCATTCATTATACAACCGATTTAGTTAATGTAATTAATGAAATATGTGTACTGTAACTGTACACAATACAATTACGATTTAAAAATAACTATTTATAGGTCATCCTAAAAACTTAAAATGATAATCTTGCGATTTCAGTTCGCAATGGCCTATGTATTTATGCCTTTGCCTGGAAAAGTTTTGGCTTCATATAGCTCTACTCTAATGACAATGACAACAAACTGAATAATACAATGATAATATTGATAATTGCGTTAGTTAAATAAGAAGGTAGAATAAATACATAGCAAATACTATAATTATAATAATAACCGATTAAATAAAATATTAGTATGTAACTGACATCAAGTCTGTTCCCCTCATTGTCCATTTATTTCTGTGTTTTGTTTTGCACATGAATTGACATCAATTACATAATTAACTTTAACCTGATAAGTGAGAAAGAAATCATAGTTTCCATAATATTATTCCACAATTCATTGCAAAAAGTCCAGAATCTCAAAACATGGAAATATATTCAAACTTACAATAGACATGAATGACGAACTTTGTCATAATAATTACCCCCGTCAATTACATTGAACGAAATTCCAGGTATTTATTAAAGCTCGTACATTGTGCCGTTGCCGACCGTTCCTCCAGTCCTCAAAAACTGACATTTGAGAATTTTCACAAGAGAGGAGTGGCAACCACAAAAAATTTACATTATTACACGGTCTGTGTAACTGGCTAATGTCGTTTCGTACTCTTTTAAACACGTAACCCCCCAATCTGGATACATA
This sequence comes from Pogonognathellus flavescens, assembly GCA_019776165.1. NCBI lineage: Eukaryota > Metazoa > Arthropoda > Collembola > Entomobryomorpha > Tomoceridae > Pogonognathellus > Pogonognathellus flavescens. Next base: position 16,411 of record JABASD010001117.1, on the reverse strand, counting down.
TTCGAAGGTGAAATTTTTATGCTAACCTAACTCTCTACTGTAAAGTTTTGATCTAACGCCCGGGCGTTTATTTCGTTCACAAATGTGAGAGGGGCTTTTACTTTCACTGACATAATTTTTACTTTTGACTTTCACCCGATGTAGATTAGCGGGAGAAAGTAATGAAACCCAATTCTAACAATAAGAAAGGTAAAAACGGGAGAAGAAAATAAAAAGTATGTCAAAGTTGATTCATTTTGCGTTATAAGGATTTTGTCGCCCCCTTTCTGGAACAAAGTACAACCAACTGTTGAAATGAATTGGTGCACGTGAATTTTTGCCCCGCCAGAACTTGTTTTAAATTAAGAAAAATTTTGTTGACGCAAAGTTAGCTAATTTTGCAGAGCAAAAATAGCAAAATAAAATTTAATAGTTTTTCGGGTTAATTTAGTTAAATTTTATAGTTTACAGTGAACACAATGAGACGTGGTGAAGCAGATCGTGATGCTGCAGATAGAGATAGTGATGACGACCCCAAAAAGGAAGTATTGCCCTTAACACGATATGTCGAAAATAGAGCCAGACTTCTGTTAGAAGCATTTAATACTTTGAAAGGAAGTCGTTTTGATGCAATGATTCCTCCACCCCTCAGGGTAAGTATAAACAGAAATCGACAAAAAATAATAATTATTATGCTCAGCTAAAAAAAATGATCAATCGTTGAATTCAATGCTGCTGCCAAAATATACATATTTACTCACCTTACCTATTACGGTTCCACCCTCAATTTTCAATACCTTTACAATTTACACTGACAAGTTTTATTTGTACATTTGTAAACAGACACAAATATTTTTGTAAAGAGTATGTCTATATAAAATTGTTGCTTTTGTATTTTTAGGGAATTCACACCGATAGACTGTGGTCTTATTGCCTACAAAGCTTAGACAGTATGGAAAAGGCTGATATATTGTCAGTACTGTCGGGTAAACCTGGCCCCAGTCCTAAACTAGCTGTTGCTGCTGATGTCACCGAAGCCACAGGGTCAAAATCAATAAAGAAACCAGCGGAAGGTATTATTATTTATTCATTACTATTACCTTATTGCACAACTAATTGCAGGTACATTTGAACTATGTTTGTGTTCCACTTTTTATGTAAACAGAAACATTGACAAAGAAAGTGAAAAAAGAAAAGCGTAAGCGCAAGTTGGAAGAAGAAAAGATGGAGAAAAAAGCAAAGAAGATAAAAGTACTCAAAGAAGAAGACAAAGCTGCCAAAAGTAAGGCCAAAAAGAAGGCAAAGAAAAAGGCTAAAAAGAAGAAGAAAACAGAAAACGCGACTGCTCCTAAAAGTCTAATGGAACTCCTTGAACTGGAGTATCGAGCTAAGGCAATAAAGTCTCTTTTAAAAACGCAAGGAGTACAGCCGGCTACAGTTGACACTGCCTTAAATTTAGTTACAAATGTTGATGCTAAATCGTCCAATTTAGGTGAGAATAACACAAGTACTGAAAATGGTCCCACACAAGCCGAAGTCTCCCCTGAAAATAATAAGGTATTAATGTATACAATTTTGGTAGAATTTAATATAATTTACTTAAACTACATGTACTTATAACATTTTTGGTGGTTTATTAAAAATGTTAAATTATTTGTAGTCACTCCAGCAGGATAAAGATTTAAAATCCCAGGAACAAGTACCTACTCAACCACCAGCATCGGTGACTAGTGACTCAGATATATCTGATGTTGACTCTGGTGATGAAAACGATAAAGAGGATTGTAAATCAGAAGAGGAAAATAAGACTGTAATAGATCTTGTCGATGAAGCATTGAATATCGACCAAGAAGACTTAACTGCTGTTCGGACTGACGATGAAACGCAAATTGTGGAACCTCCTAAAGTGCTCCTCCAGAAACCCTCTCGTACCGAGGAAGAAACAGACCTTCGTTCTAAACTTGAAAGAAACTATCGGAATAAAAATGTTAATAAATCAATTTTTGTGGAAGTTGAAGATGTATTAGAATTGCATGCAAGACTGTCTGAAGAGGAACCTGAAAAAGAGGAAGAATCTGAGGAAGAAGCGGAGGATGGAGAAATTTATTCAGAAGTCGAATCAGAAGTATATGAAGTAGAAGAAGATCGAGTGAATAGAAAGGTATTACGAAAATCACTTCGCGGATGGAAAGGTGGCAGTCAAAACATGTCCAATTCTAGTGATTCGTCGGATTCTGATGAGGAGGCTGTCAATTCTTGGCGGCCCAGTCAAGAAACTAGCGGTCTTCAAGATCTCTACGATATGGAACCTATTTCCGATAATTCTAGTCTATCAGAGGTTGAGAAGGATGATGCAATTGAAATTTTGGGTAGTAAGTTAGAAAATGAGGCGCAAAATGAGTCCGAAAGTGAAGAAGAAGTAATTTCCTCTAAAGAAAATAGCCCTTCCAAAGCAGATGAGGACAATAAACACTCACCTAAAGAGGTTTTAACTGAAGGACCTAATTGTCAGCTCCAAAATGACGAGTCAAATGATTCTAATTCTTCTTCTAATAATAGTGATAAAAGATTAGACACCAGTGAGCCTAGTGAAGCTGAGAAAAAGGCTATGTGGCTAGCTGACCATCCTCTTACGTGGTACGACAGGTGGTTTCAATCTAAAGATGTTCAAGATGTTATGAAATCTAACAAGGTGCGGCGTAAGAGACTAATTCGTACCAAGCAGAAAAGTGAGCAAGAGAAACTGAAGGAAATAGAAGAAGCTCTAAAAGTGAAAGCGCAATTGGAAGAGCCTCTATTACTTGAAACACCTGTAATCGGCACAATACAAGAATACAATGAATTGTATTCAAAAACTTTAAAGTTAAAAGAAAGTGCGAACGTTCCCAATGAATCCACTCCACTCCCTGCGATTACAACGAACTGTGAAGTAAATAACGTTTTAGACGACAAACGCACTTCAGATGTGGATGAAAATGAGGATGATGATCTTTGGGGAGATATCTTGGGCAATTCTTAGTGAACGTTCATTAAACTCTAAATAGATCAGTTGTTATTAATTAGTATCGTCAACGAATGTACACTACCGCATAATATCATTGACATTATACATCGTGCAGTACACATATTTATATCCTTTTTGCGCTATTCAGTCAGTGGACTGTTCAGTCATAATTTATAATCAACACAGAAACAAATTACTATTATTACGAAGCGTGTGCATGTATCCCATTTACGTGAAGAATAATACTTATTACTTTTTTTACAGCTAATTGAAAATTTGAAAGTTAAATCTTAACCAAATCTACAGAATGAATTTATTATATCTCCTTTTATTATTAATGGCACAAAATAATAAATGCATACTTGCATACTTTTTTCATTGGTATTCGCTTATTCGCTAGAGGATGAAAACCTATGCTGGCGTGGGTTTGAAACTCTTTCTAAATTGTCGTTCTGAAAATCATTTTGAATTGCGGATTCTATAATTTCGGCCCATAATATGTAGTATCCCTTAGTAGGGCCCTTAGTGAAAAAGAGGAAAATTAAGTTGTTTGTGTTTATTTAAATGAACCTAATTAGGGCATGTCTTCATGTCTAATTCTTCAAAATAATTTTTTTACATACTTGCACTTGAAAATGACGGTGTTTGTAAAGGAAAAAGACAATAAAACATGTTGAGTTAGTCAAGATACCTATATAGTGTTATTTATCGACTTCGAAATGGAAGATCAGCATGAAAATGAAATGCTAACGTCTGTTCTACTTGCCTTGAGATGTAGGTGTGTGTAAAAAAATGATGTCGGAAAACCAAATGCCATTAATAAGTATTACTTTCACACTTTGACGGAATTGAAATATCTAGAAAAGTTTATTTACACCAAACGAAACGGAATAAATTATTATTAATATACAGATTTGAATCATATAACGTACCGTAAACAATTTTTTGAAGAAACAAATATTCTGCACTCTGTTCTTTTCAGATTATTACGATTTTATGGTGAAAGTTACAAGCAGTCACAATAAATGCATGATTGAACCGAATTAGAGTATTCCGATTATTGCCGTGCCGTAATTCATTCATTCATATTTTTACTACAGGTACTTAATTAATTAACAGTAGAATAAATTAATTACAAACTTCATTTCCTGGCTTGGTAGTAGTTATTACATCTGTACAATAATATGCTAATTATATAAAACTGACAATGGTACAACGATATAAATCAGTGAAAGTATTATACAATTTAAATGTAACAATAAATCCAGAGATTTCTTACAAGTTTTTCTTTTTAGAAGGAGGTTGCATTGCAACGTTTTTTAATAGTTGATTCGAGATGAGTTTCAGTACGTCTGGATGTCCTATTGCATTAACTAAGTGATCGAGGTAAGTAGGTCGATTCTCTTCATTTTCATCTTGACTGTACGCTGCGGTAACATTTTTAGATTCAGACTCATCACTCGGTTCATTGTCATTGTTAGTGTCCTTCACCGTGTCAAACGACGAACCATGAGCACAAGGACTACTATTGTTAAATATTTCAGGTGTGGAAGATTCAAACGTGTAAGACGGTATTCTTTCCAGCGCTGACGATCGTTCGAGAAGTTCCTCAAAAGAGATAGAATAAGATTTCCTCATTCGCTTCGTAGGAGGTTCATATTCTTGTGGCGTTAATCGTTCAGATTGACTCAATGCACTTGAGCTCGGCCGAACATTGCATTCCGTGTTTAAATGATTTTCTGACGAAGTGTTGTCCGCATTTACTTGTACGCTGTTACTGGAACAAGGTTCACATGACTTTTGATTTTGTAAACACGCAGAGGTAGTTTGCTGCAGTAGATCATTTAAGTCGGACTCATTCACGTCTGTAAGATCCATCTAAATAAATAAATTGTTTTCAATCATTTCAATGCTAAAAAGAAAAGTTTCAGTGTCGATACGAATTCACCCATACAAATATTGCGTCACTGATACATTATTTGGTAAATGAGGTTACCTCATTCGGATTCAGAAGCCGTATGGTCGTTTCTGGATACGTGACATTTACTACAGATGCGACAATAGAACGAAGAACAGCCTCTTCCATACGAATAAAATGATCACTGGGCTATATAAAAAAGACGATTGGATATTGTTCTATTAATAAAACTGCATTTGCAAACGAACGCACTTAAACTTAACATAGAATGATTTCCTCATTTATTTTTGCTTGTAAGTAGGTATTAATGAATGAAGAATTACCAATTCAATCCAAGTATTTACACTTATTGAGAACTCCTCTGAGCTGACAAAGTGCCACCACTTTGGAGGGACGTAAAGACAATCTCCTGGCTCCAGTGTTACTTTTAAGGCAGAACATTGTTTCAAATCTATAAATCACAAGAAATATAATACATTTATGTAGTAAGTACCTTTATTCCCAAAGTGGATTTGACCAGATCAAGGTGGTCAAGGTCAGGAAACAATGTTTAGAAGGCCAAGTGTGGGAGCTTATTATCCAATAAGCGTGTATTTTAGGATCCTGAGACTGTAAAACCTCATTTTCTCTTTTCCTTTAAACATCAGAAAAGATGCTGTGACTGCTAAAAAAATCTCAATTTCTATTCTTCCGGTCCAAAGGATCCTGACAACTTTCAGCTTTAAAAACACACAACTCCTTTATGTGGTATGGGTCACGTTACAAAGGAGTTATCAAAGGAAAGAAAAGGGTCCCTACTCATTTAATCAATTATTGTGTCTCTTAATTAAGGCGGGATTAGGAGCAATAACTTCCCTAACATTTTTGTTTTTAATTTTTGTGTTTAATCCATGTTTACCGTCAAGATGAGCAGACATCGCTTTTGGAGAAGAAAAATTTATTCGGCTGTACACACTTGATTCTTCGTACGGAATTCTGGTAGGCTGAAGATAGGGAGTATCTTTTGGTGGAAACAATAGCCAAGTTTTTCTATAAGACAACACATAAATAAATGTAAAGCTTGAATGTATAATTTTATTTTAGTATTTTAATTAATGGAGATCACAAAAACTTACTTTCCATAAACCTGACTAACTAAGTTACACGAATAAGTATCGAAATGTCCAGGGGTGTAAGCTCCAGAAGTACCAATCCAAAGTGTAGTCTGGTCACCGTTTCTTTCAGGAAATCCAAGTTTCTCCCAGCAAAATTTGTTTTTCAAATTCTCAATTAGGTAAATTAACTGTAATGAAAAAAATTAATGAATACATATAGTGCTAGTTATTTGAGAAATGCAATTAAATTCTCATTTGTAATTGCGTACAAATGTTTGGTGAATCAGGTCAGTTATGTAGGTACCTTTAAAAAATCTTTTTCGTCTGGAGACTTCATATGAAACACATCTGGTAAATATTTGTAATCGTAATAAACCCAGATGTCTTTTGGACTGCCATTTTGGTTCAAGAAAACAAATTGATCGTTCATCCAATCTAATAACTCTCTCCACGTCAAGTCGATTTTGCCACATTCCGACTCCCATTGTGGATACTGTATGTACAAATTAATAGAAACAAATTAATATTTAAATTACAAATCACAAATTATTTGTGAATTTCCATGTACAATATTATTTAACAATTTGGTAAATTAATTTGTAATAAAATGATTAAAATAACCTCTTTATTCCAATTCTTTTGTCCATATCTCATATTCATCTTTTCATTTTTAAACAAAGCACCCCATTCAGCTAGAGACCAAGAACAAGGCTCCCAATCTTGATGAATCTTCTTGAAAATTACTGGTTCAGGAATTTCTTCTCTCATAATTAAGTCTCGGACTATAGCTCCTAAGTTTTTCTCGATGTCTACCTCAATGTTTATTGAAGTAACTGTACTAGAATCACTCGATTCCACTAAATCACTTTCACCCGGTGACATGTTTGTAGCAAAATAAGTAGGCACTAATTTTTACAGTTAGTGTAAATGTGAGGTTCCACAGATTTTCGATGGTATTTCAATCATAACATTATTAGAAGTATTATATTCGTTAATCGATTAGTTGAATTTCACTTTCAACTCTAATTTTCATTGTATAGTGTTTTCGTATTTCGGAAATTGAGGTTTCCATTGGTCGACTTTTTATTTACATACGATGAGTAACATTTAAAATTGATTGTGAGTGCTGTAAAATATTTGGTATTAATTTGTGTGTAGCTAATAGTATTTATGTATAGTTTATGCATGCAATGCACGAAAACAGTTATACTGAATGTTTTTAACTTAATCTGGTTTGTAAAGCCTGCACTTTGGAACAAACTCAATAACTAAAGCGTATTCCAGCATTGAAGATGAATCAAGGTGCATCTGGACCAAACGCCACTTAAGTCCTAATCTGCGATATAAATGAGAATTTTCCCACTCCAGTAACTTTTCAATAGACAGCCTCGTTTTTTTACTCATACATATCACAGGCCAAAATGAGCAACCCAATGTACAACAACAACAAAGGCATCCGAAAACAATCCATTTCATTTGCAAAGGAAGAGCCTTTCTGAGTAAAGAATTTATCTTCTCAATGGTTGCTTGAAATTCTTCTACTGCCACTTTAGACAGCAATGCCGCTGGAAAATCGGATTTGAAACGATTATTTAGACCGAATACCGTCAGATTTCCACACCCACGGACTATAACTGGTTCAATGTTGATCCCTAAGCCTGATGAACTGTAAGAAGCTAGTTCGTTCAAACTTTCTGTATCTTCAATAGCTTCGATATCCATAACTTGCACTTGGAGGAACTTTCTTCACGGCAATTCATAAGGTTTAGATTCCGTTTCAAAATCCTTCTTCCCGTGAGTCACTGACAGATGTTAAAGTTCAATAGCTTCGATTCGATGCTACATGCAGGAATCACCTGCTCCTGAAATTAAAAGACAAAAGAAACAATTAATTATTTTGTACAATCAACACGAATGAAGAAGAAAAATAATGTGTCCTAATTCTCCCAAAATCCCAAAGCGTCAAAAAATAAATAATGATGAATGAAGAAATTGTCAGAGCCAGTCATTAACAATTAAAATGTAATTTTTCAGACCTTCTGAACTAACTGAAGTTACTGAAGGTTTTGAAATTGATAGATCATGTTTGTTGATGGAATATCGATATTTACAGTTTAATATGTCAGATATTTGTTTCCAGCTATTATAAGTCATAAGTATAACATTTCACTGGTGTTATGAATGTCTGCTGGCGAGTTAAACGATAACACATTATAATACATAATATTATGCTGATTTGCTGAAAAACACGAAAACGCTACATAAACAATAAACACAAAACAAAAAATGTATATAAACTTTCTTTTCAATTCACAGTAGTCTACTCTAGTTTATTTATAATCAAAATATCATCTTCACATTCACAAGAACAATTTCTTCATTGAGTTATTCTCAATTTTGGAATTATTATAATTAAATCTACCTGCAAACAGCAAAGGTATTAAAAATGTTTTTTCACTGCTAACAATAACAAACATTTAACAACATTAGAAAATTAATTATATAAATTGGAAATTGCTCTTATTACTTAGGAATTGGTTTGAGCAGTAAGAAATATTACTGACAATGGTCAACACACAACAGTATCAATAAGTGACGAGAGACGGACGAGAGTGACGACGTCCACCATATTACTGACGATAATACTGACGACTACTGACTACTGACCATTGTGTATCCATCAATGTACACCACACGACTACTGCAGCAGGTACTGCACTGCACTGCACGAACACTTCACATTCACACGCACGCAATGCAATCGAATAGGAAATTGAATTGACTCAATTTCTGAAGTACACAGTCAGTGCTGCAGTAATGCAGTGCAGTCGTAAGGAAAGTGTAAAAAAGCAAATTGCATGCAACTACATTTAGACTTTCTTTTCACAACAAAGGCAAAACTCTCAAAACTGGTACATTTTATTCAAGGTATATGGTATATTGTATTCTGTATTGTACATACAGAACGGTACATTTTCATCAATTGTATGATTTGATTATTAATTATAATTAATTATTGGAATATTAGATGCTTTCTAGCATTATTATCAATTCAGAATTCAGAGTAACTTTCAAATAAAATAATATTAAAATTAAAAATTCTTTGGCTTCTCTAGAAGTTTAGAAGTCATTTTTAAACAAATCAACGTTTATTTTGACAAGCTTTATCATTATCATTATAAATATACAAAGATCCTTCCATTTATGTTTTCAATCTTATTCGAATAATAGTTGAGCCTTGATGAGGATAAGTAATTTATCGAAAGCTTGTCAAGCCAAAGAATTTTTTAATAATATCAAAGGTTTAAGTAGTCTGTTCAACCATTTTAAAATAATAGTGTTTAATAATCTTAATAAATCTTCTTCTTAGACTTCTTAGACATTACATAATATTCCATTTAATATTATAATGATGCGTGGATTGAGCAACTTTTCTTATATACGCGAATGGAAATCTCCAAATTGCATACAATTTTTCATATTTCATATTGTATATTATTATGACGCTTGCAATTTTAAAGTTTAAATGGGCTTGTGAAAATGTATTACACTAGTAATTAATTTATTAATATGCATTCATAATCATACGACAAAGTTTACAGACTAAATGCATTAAACTTTTCATAAAGCAACATAAAACAGAATCACAGTTGTTAGTGTTAGTGCCCATAGGATTGGGTGGGGTAGGAAAGAATGATGGAGATGCCACATTTTATGTATTGACCTTTGCGTTACTCAGCAGGAATTTCATTCTGCTAAATGCTGCTACAGCACCGCTGCATTTTATGCTGTATGACTTGACTGTATCCTCCGTTTTGTTATTTCTACAATTTCTGCCTGTCATTTTCTAAATATCTCTGCCAAACTTTCCGACGAAAATATCAAACAGGTAATTTTAATTTTGCTTTATGTCAAGTAAATAACTGGATATGTTACGTTTTTAACAAACCTTTCATATCTGTAATTTATTTAAATCGTCAAGCTGGAGTTGTGGAGTTTATAAGTAAAAAGAGTCTAGTCGATAGCGCAAAAATCGTCAATTTGTCAAACATTGTTCATTGACTCATTTTCAGTTCAGTGACTTCAGTGTCAGTCCATTCCATTCCATTATTACGTTTCATTTATTTATAATAAGAAGTATAATATCCTAATAATAATCAAATATATTCAAATAATATATCAAATATATTACTTTTGTATTGTCATTATTGTTTTGATTACTTTATATTCCAGGTACCTCCTTACGTTGCAATTACATAGAAAGAGAAAGAGAACTAACAAACGCACAACAATAATAAGAAATAGCGATGGTGGAATCAAATGATGTGGAAATGAAATCTGTGGATAATAAGGATTCCACTGAAAAAACTGAAAGCGTGCCAGAGCCGGAGGTGAAAAAAGACCCTGATTTGCTAACAGTTGAAGGTGAGAATTTGCATACGACAACAATAAAACCGATAAAAACTTGATGGTTGATGGTATCTGTATCTGCTTACTCAGAAGGCCTGTGATTGTGGTCTGTGAGTGTGAGTGAGCCGACAGTGGGATGGTCCATCAAATAAAAACTTTAAAACCCGCATAGAAATGTAAACAAAATCAAATGCATTGTACAGCTATACAGACGAGTTCTGTATTTGCTGGCAGACTTGTAAGGATGCGTATGTGACGATGACGATTTAGATTTTCGGGCAAAGCCCTCACTTCCAAAAACTGACAAGACAACTTGAGAAATAATGTTGATTGCCAGTTGTAATACTGTAGACTGTAGACTTGAAGTGGGACTGCGCCCCCAACATCCCTTGATATGGGCAGCCAGGGAATCATTCCCGGATGTCCATATGCCCTGCCCTTCATGTCTAACAACTGTAGAAAACTCGTCCGCTTTATGCTTTAAAATAACCTTTTAATTCATTATTTGGGATTCATCGAGCGAAGCGGAATATTTTTATAATAAAGAAAAGATACAATAATTTATAATTTTTTGAATATAATTGGCAGATATTCGAGAGCAAGTGAAACAGTTGGAAAAGTCGGTGTACGGAAAGGATTTTCGGTTCACATTAAGAGTGCTACGGTGTTTAGCTAATACTCGCAGGAAATTGAATCCTAATGTCCTACGACGACTTATTAATGGGTATTACACTCATTCTCCAAAGGAACGCGACTCTTTACTTGGTTATATAGAGGAGGTAAGTATTTGTTGTAACTGTAACATATCAAAATTACTTTTGTAATTGAATCATACTTCTACAATATTTTTAATTACGGTGCAACTTGAACTTTTTTTTATAAAATAGGCAATGGAAACAGACCAAGAAGGCAAGCCGTCTCCGGGTCTAAAAACCAGATCTGGTCGTACCCTTTTGATTCCGGAGGTTGATGCATATTTGCATTTACTAATTCTACTACATTTGCTTGATAATGAGAAAAGAGCCGCTGAATCGCGTCAATGTGCAGGTTAGTAACTAATCTATTAATCTTTTACAGAAGTTAATGAACTTCATCACTCACTGTCAGACGTGTATTTCATTAAAAAATTGTTTTTAGATCAACTGATGCAAAAATTAAAATCCCACAATCGTCGCTCACTTGATTTGGTTGCTGCTCGTTGTTACTATTACTATTCACGAGCGTACGAAGTGGACAAAAAGATGGATCAAATCCGACCTCATCTCCACGCGCGTCTTCGAACTGCGACTTTAAGAAATGATTACGAAGGTCAAGCTGTGTTAATCAATTGCCTGCTCCGCAATTATCTTTTTTATAACCTATATGATCAGGTAATGTGAATTCAAAATTACAGTGCTCCAAATGTTCTTTTGACTACTGACGGAATTTGTTAATAAATTTTATGCTCTCTAGGCTTTTAAATTGGTTTCCAAAAGCACGTTCCCGGAAACAGCTAGTAACAACGAGTGGGCACGTTTCTTATACTATTTGGGACGTATCAAGGCTGTTCAACTTGATTACTCTGCCGCTCATCAACATCTGATACAAGCTTTACGTAAGGCACCTCAGTTCGCTGCTGTTGGTTTCAAACAAACTGTGCAAAAGTTAACCATAACAGTAGAGCTTCTTCTTGGAGACATACCAGAAAGATCAATTTTCCATCAAGCCACTCTCAAACGCTCTTTGGCACCATATTTTCAACTGACACAGGGTGAGACATTGTTTTATCTCTTTAACATGCATTTGTACTTTAGAAAACAAGGAATGCAGTGATGGTGAAAAGTGAAAATTTGATGAATGATGACGGAAATGACGATTTGCTAAATAATTTTAAATGATTGATTTGTTATAGCTGTTCGTCTGGGAAATCTCAGTTTGTTTTTGAGTGTTTTGGAACAATACCAAAGTCAATTTCAAAAGGACAGGACTTACATTTTGATTCAGAGATTGCGTCACAATGTTATTAAAACCGGTTTGCGTGCAATTAGTGCCAGTTATTCAAAAATAGCTCTAAAGGACGCTGCTGAAAAGCTCGCACTTGATGCGCCAGAAGATGCTGAGTTTATTGTAGCTAAGGTAAATTTTTTTGTATTCGCACTGTTCTGTTTTATTCTCATTTAATAATTGATGATGGTTGGTAACCTTAGGCTTATTGATTTCATAGGCTATAAGAGACGGCGTTATAGAGGCAACGATTGACCATGAAGGTGGATTTGTGGCTTCCAAAGAAAGAACGGATGTTTACTGCACTCAGGAACCTCAGTTAGCGTTCCATCAACGTATAGCCTTCTGTTTGAACATACACAATCAAAGTGTGAAGGCTATGCGGTATCCTCCAAAAAGCTACAATAAAGATTTAGAGTCGGCTGAAGAACGCCGTGAACGAGAGCAGCAGGACCTTGAATTGGCCAAGGAAATGGCAGAAGATGACGATGATTTTGTTTAAATAATGGTGGTCTAAAAATTCATAATTTGTCCTTTACAATTACTCGAATTTGTACACAAATTATCTTTGGTAAAATTCAATTTGTGCATTGTATAGGTACAGGGTTCAGGAATCCCGTGAGAAGATAATAAGAAATAATCACTTTGTAATAATTGAAGCTTATTTAATCAATAAAATAAATTTAAGTTGTACGTTTAATCCAACAAATTATTTATTCTCCATTTATTAAGAGCCTTGGTATGATATCTTTTTTATATGAAGATAAATTCTCGAATTTCTGTAAGTAACCCGACCCAATTCACTATTTTCAGCTCAATTAGAGTTTGGAACATTTCATTTGTGTGCTGATTTTTTAATACCCAAAAATATACATAATATTTCTACCCTCATTTCATTGATGATTGCCTTGATTGAACTATTGAACTAAAAATTTTGAAAGATGAAACGTTATATTTCTCATCGTCAATATTCATTCAATCCTCATCAATAAATTCGTCATGCAAAACCTAACGATGGGGCACAGGCACAAATGCAATGCGAATAACAAACTGGCAAGGAAGGAAAATAATCATACGCGACACTGGCAATAATATGACAATAAACAAGTTTAGGTTTTCGTCAAAATGTAAAATAGGCATCAATTGTCATTTTTAATTCCTTATTCATGTATGTAGTACTTTTATAATAATAACGTAACGTTTGCTTGTCGACCTATGCTATGTACATCCATATTAACATTAACGATATAATTACATTACATATTCTCATATTCCCAGCGTAATATTCCACTCTGTAGTCTGTAGACATTCGATAATAATTAGAGGCGAATCATATCCAAAAATACAAAAAAACATGGATCAATTATTTCATGACAATAATGTTTTTTACCATAATGTTATCATTTCTTCCCTTCTTTTCAACTCAATACAAAAAGCAGTCCGTTGGCGTGGCTTACAATTTCCTTTTTAATTCTGTATTCATATTCTCCAAAACTCACACGAGACAGAAATATTCTACAACTCATATGCATATCAGACTAAAAGTTTAGTTTCATCAATTTCAGTGTCATTTACATTACATGACATAAACTTTTTCAGCCTCCGAGATATGAAACACCTTGCCACTGCGACTGCAAATAACTTTTCCACTGTTGGTACGCGCCGTTTCCTCCAGTGATTTGGTACCGTACACAAAACCGCTCGGTAAAACCAGAGGGGGGTTGTTTTCATTAAGAGGTTCACCAGATATGGCACAAACTAGCTGACTGTGAGCACAATGAGCATAAGGAAGAACGCTTGCCAATGTTGACAACGGCTCTGTGCAAACTGGACAATTTGTATTCTTCGTAGTGCTTCGGTAACACTGAGGTGTTTTTAAAGCAGCCAGACCAGCCTGTACCACCGCTCCCAGCACTGAAGTGGGTGCCAATTGATATAATCGAGCGTGCTCCTGACGGAAGTGAGTAATTAACTGTTGCCAGCGATCAGGACTCAGTAACTCAGCATACGGTGTTAACGCTTTAAAATACAATAAAATAGTCAGGTCATAAAAATGCTACACTTCCGCTGGAATTAAGAATATACACTGTACTGGAGACGCCCAAATATTTAATAAAAGGTCAATTTTACCAGTAATAATAAGATTACTAAACGTAAAACTACTCACTTGTGTTGGTTGGAAAAGCAAGAAGACCCATGCATTTTTTAACAGCTGCAATATGCTCTGGTCCCTCTGAATCCGCCAAGTATTTTCTTGCATGTTTTACTGCATCTCCTCGCTTTCCATTACGAACCAATTCTACAAATTCCTGAACACGAATCTCTAATTCTAACACTGAGCGAATTTTACGAAGCTTTGATTTGTTTTCATAGCACCAAGCCACCATTCTATTTGTTTCATATCGTTTGAGAGATTCTTCGACTTCTTTGGCAGCCCAAAAAACCTACAGTTTCAAAAGAACATACTTCGTAAACTTGCGTAAATGATCCTTATTTCTCATAAAAATTGCTGTCTTGTCTCATGCATTACATCAATATTTGTTAGCTCCTTTATCCCTAAGTCATCGGCAAGCATCCGAGCAGTATCGTACATTCCTTCGCGAAGTAAATGATCCACCAGCATTCTGTTCAGACGACTTTTTTTCCAAGAAGAATTTGTTAAATTGGGATTTATTCTCCCGGAAGAGTCCATATCCACATTAGCGTACGATTTTAAATGCTGAACCCGTTTTCTTACAGCCCTGGCCGCCTCCAACTCGTCTTGAATGCTTTCCCCTGCCTGCACAAATCAATCGATTTTTATAATTGACTGCTACAGGGCATATTTTTAGTTATATAAATAAAAACGATTACGTATAATTTGAGAATCATGCAGACTTGAATGCATTTTACCTTTCTTTTAAGCGAGGTAAGTCGTTCTACCAAAGTTCCAAGTAGCTTTGCAACTTCAGCTCCTTTTGGTCCCCTTCCTTTTTGCTTTCCGGTGTCGCCGGATGCAGAAGATTTGTCTGTTGAATTACTGTTGCTGTTACTTTCGCTATTGTCATCCATCATTGCTTCTCCGTCCGCATTTACCCCTATAAAAAGTCTGCCACTTGAAGCATCCGTTGTAATTTCATCCGTTGCACCATCTCCCATCATCAGTGAATCGTAGTCAGTGGCTTCGTGTGTTCCACTAATGTTGTCATTACTTGACGAATTTGCTGGTGAGATAGACACAGGCGGCATGTCAGCAAGAAGTTTTTCTATTTCACTTCCAGCTTGGGCTACGTAAGCTGCTTCTCTATCTAAAACTTTCTGAGCAGCCCGAAACCTTTTGTTAAGCACCTCATATGGTACCTGAAATATTTAATACACATTCCACATTCAGACACAAGGTTAATTTCGTAATACACCTCTCATATGGTCCTTAAATACTTTTAAGACTTTAAATACTTCTTTCAAGGAATATGTATGAAAGTCATTACTTTTAATGTAGAATGTTCCAAAACTTTTACGTCCGACCCAATGGAACTCATGGCTGATATTCTCAATGTTCGTTTCCTCGCAGTCTGGATAATATTATAATGTTCAGTCGTCAGCGTCCAATAATGTATTAGCAAACTTGCTAGCAACTAATGACTTGGGCTGGAATAGATAGATGATAGAAGATGGAAGAAACAAACAATTGAAAACAGTTGGCAGTCTACAGTAGAAGAGTTGACAGTAATTTAGTTGATAGTCGTGAGGTAATTACGATAGTTAATCACTGACTGAAGAAACCTAGATGTACTTACAATGGTAGAGCTTTTAAGTACAATCTAGAAGAAACCTATTAACAATAACTAGGCTTATGAATAAATCAGCACAGCTGATTGAGCTGATCACAAAATCAAAACACAATACCACAAACCACAACAATAAAGTCAATTAAGTCAAAAGAAGTAAAGAGAGGGTAGGGTCACGGCTTTGTGACAAAAATCAACAAATAACAACTAAAAAGTCGATTTCAACAGAATTACTATTTGCCAATTTGTCATGAGC
>JABASD010001116.1:0-47627 GCA_019776165.1 Pogonognathellus flavescens | reverse complement strand
AAGAGTTAAGAACCCCCCAAACCTCTCGAGTCCTTTATTTGTGAATCCTACATACACCCTTGATTGTCTTTTAGTAAAAATGAAAAATACAACAACATCCATTAAACTGACTATAATGACTCCGGAGCTGAATGCAAGGGCGTATCTAGTACGTATGAGCTCACCCCGCTTTAGCCTTCCAAGATTCCGGAATTTTCGTTTTTTTTACATTTTTTTATCCCAACCCCTAGATGACTCAAGCCCTCCCATTACAAATTCCTAGATACGCCCTTGGCTGAATGAAAATTAATGCAAGTCAAATGCAAGTGAAGTGTGAAAAAATTCTGTAACTTGTGAATACTTTTTGTTTGAATAGAATGTGGAGTGAGAAATACTGACCGAGCTGGTAAAGTTTTCTTTGGTGCGAGTGACTCGTTGCCTTACGAGTTTCCGGTAAGTAAAATTGTCAAGATAAGAAATTAGAAAAAATCGTAGTATTGATTGACAGTTCACTGGCTTACTGGTGTATGTATTTTTTATAGTGGCAAGTTTTGTTACAAGTTTTCCCAAGAGTTGCCCCTACGGAAAATAATAATAGAGACGACAACAGCAGGAACATATGTAGCGGTTCAATTATTAACAATTTGTTAATATTAACCTCGGGACACTGTTTGACGTATACAGAAGACGATTTAGCCGTACGTCTATACTCTGTTGAAGAATTTATCTGTGAAAGTTTCTATTTACACTGGATTGGAAGATCCAAATATGCAATCCTTACGCATTGATAGCATCATAGTTCATCCAGAGTATTTAAAACCGAGGAATTCGTCCCAGTAAGATAAGCAGAAATAAAAAACACCAAATATTATTAAAAAATTTACATTAAATATTATTTCTTCCGTTAACGTTACCTACTACTAGCAAATGTATAAAAAAATTTCTAGGAATTTAAATGATTACGACATTGGCCTGATCAAACTGAAGACACCACTGGATTTGATCAACAACCCTAAAATAAAGTCGATATGTATCCCCGAATCTGGAGAGTCTTTAATGATTACTGACGGAACCCGAGCTGCTTCTATCGGATGGAATGTTTTGCATGCAAATGGTGAACATAGTTCCGTAATTCTTCAAGAAAAAACAATTGTTATGAGTGATAAAGAATTTTGCCGTTTGAACGCTTTTGGAGAAACAGATCACTTTTTATGTGGCAAAGGACCCAATCAAGATATTGAAGGATTCGCTGTTCGTATTTATAATATTTTTGTCTTAAAATTGTATTAATTTCGTTGGGATTGATTGAATTTGGTTTTTTCAGGGTGGCATGTTGGGTTTGCCCATGACTATACCAAATAGGTGGCTACAAATAGGAGTTTTGTCTCATCGAAAATCCATATTTAAGAAAAATAACGCACCAATCGTCGCGTCATACTTTTCTGATATCACTAGTGAGATTTCCATAAATATTGTTTAATTAATTCAATTGTAGCAATTTGTAAGACAATTAAACACGGTGCTTACTAAATCCTTTTTTTAATTTTTGCAGAATTTTTGCCATTTATTGAGACAGTTTCTCAAAATATTCAAGCTACTTGGTGTTCTAGAAAAGCGAAACCTATTTCTGGTAGTTCAGTAGGAAGTTCATTAGGAAGAGGAATTAGTAATAGCAGCAGCAATACTTCAAGTGAGATAATCGATGTTTAATCCCTACTCGGAAAGCATAGAACCTTGGTTCAAAAATGTAGTAGATAAAGTTACTATTTCATCTTGTGGAACAGAAGATATTTCTTGTGGTATTTACAAACAATTTTGATTCATATACCTATTAATATGCATAAATGACTAAGATTTCGAATAAAATTATTATTCGAAACTTTCTTGCATTTCTTAGATTGTGGAAGACGGGGATCAACACCAAGAATTGAAAAAGGGAATCAAGCACAGCATTTTGAGTTTCCGGTAAGCGATTTTTAATTCAATGAAAACAATCATTTTTATCGCAAGGGTGAATTCTATTTCCTGCTTAACATATTTATAATTCATGTGAAATCACTTATACACAGTGGGAAGTGCTTCTCACCGTAGTTCCAGAAGAAGCAGATACATATCATAAAGTGGATAGATGTGGAGCTTCGATAATTAATAATATCATGCTTTTGACTTCTGGTAAGTCCTGAAAATGTGTGGGCAGTGCTTCTAACCGTAGTTCCAGAAGAAGCAGATACATATCATAAAGTGGATAGATGTGGAGCTTCGATAATTAATAATATCATGCTTTTGACTTCTGGTAAGTCCTGAAAATGACAACCACACGGCATGATTTACATTAAAAAGTGTAAAATATTCTGATTATTTTTAGCTACTTGTGTGGTTCGTAAATCCGGAAAAGTGATTCACAGTTCTCAAATTACTGGCCAATTGATGGCCATAAATGCAGATGTAGGGGGAATAGAAGTAAAAATCAAAACCATTACAGTTCATCCTGGATTTTTAGCATCTTTACACAACTTCAAGTAAATTGCTGAACTCAGCTTTAACTGGATTACTGATAATGAGCTTAATATGCTCCATACTAAGCTAACTTTATCAATTACAGATGACAAATTTTAAAAAGGTTCAATAACATTTGGCTTTTCTTTAAAGATACCCGGATGTTTACGACATTGCTCTACTAGAATTGAAAACACCTTTATATTTCAAAAAGAAGCATTACCGACCTGTTTGTTTGCCTCAATCCGGAAAACCTACGTCTTTAGTTAAAGGAAAGTTGGCAACAACTTTAGGATGGGGTTTCGTGGTTTTCGAAAGTCGACAGCATGAAACAATCTTACGTCTTACTGAAACACGAAGTACATTTTCATAATAAGAGCTTTTGTGACGCTCGGGTTCATGAACCATCAGACACAATCATTTGCACGGATTCTGTGGAAAGCACCGCTGAATCTAATGAGGTCTGATTGATATAAAAATATATGAAAGGAACACTAATTATTGTAACAAGCAAATTTGTAAAAGCTAATTTTTATTTAGAGAGAATCTGGAAGAGGGCTTTTTCTTCCTTTAACTGGGGCTTCCCACAGTTCTCATATGATGCAAGTTGGAATTACTTCTTTTGGAATATCTGACTTTACAGCAAGTGCCCATCACTCTATTGAGTATTTCACGAAGATTGAAGGTCAGTCTTATAAAATATTAGTGTGATTAAATATTTTATTATGACATACCTTTACCCTTTTCTAACATACTTATGGGTTTACAGCATTTCTACCATTTATTAATTACTACTCCAAACTTGCAAGAGCAGAATGGTGTCGGATGAACTTTACGTACTCTTAAATACATCTACTTTATACAGTATAGAATTTAATAAATGTTTTTATATATGTTTTGTATTCGTTGTTTCGAAAATAAACCTCAAATAATATTTTTGCACATGTCTGCCAATTTTTTGCACTTTTTATTAGAAAATACGCCTTACATTTAAAAGAAACGTTCAGGATTATTGTGTTATTGATGCATTATATTAGGTAGGATAGCTTATCATCGTAACTTCCCTATAGACGGTGAAGTGAAATCATCCGTTAATCCTCTTTGATGGTTACGATCATTGGACATAGAAGCGTTGGATCTGTTTGATCCGCGATTTGAAAAAATATCTACTTCACGATGCCAAGAGCCATAGCGAGAGTGAGCGAATTTTGCTGACCAACCCCCACGGTCTTCTTCTTCATCATCTTCTTCTTCCTCTTCATTACGAAAAGCATTGAACAACGGCGGTGTACTAATTAAGGGAGAAGAGTATCTGGCCAGAGAATTTGTAGAAGATGGGACAGATGGTAATGGTGACTGATGTGTCGGACTATTCAATGGAGATTGTGTAACACTTGGTTGTTCAGATTGCTCCCGCATTTGTGAATATTGAGATGCTGCCTGGGAATTCATTAAAGACTGTTGAGCTCTCTGCTGCTGAGATTCTCGCCGCAGATTAGAGTATTGTGAGTCTAAAAAAGTTTCGGCAGCTTTTTCCGGGTCCTGTAAGTCTCCCTCACCTTGTACTGGAGATGACGGACTTTTTCGTTTCTGTATTGGGGAAGATAATCTACTACTTTGCTGATGAGTGGGGGAATAATGTTCCATTGAGGGAGGAAACGGACTGGATTTTTCCTGCGATCTTCTTTTTTCAGTGATGTTTAGTAAGTAACTCGAAGATAAATCTGTAGCTGACAAGTCACGAGCGTCACTAGTTTTTCTACCAACATTTTCTTGACTATTTCTTCCAAAAATTGTTTCTAAACTCATTTTTTTGTTTCTGTTCCAAACGCGTTCTTTTGAATTTGAGTTTGAATTTGGTCTCGTCCAAAGCTCATCTTCGGAAGAGTCACATGAATCCGTAAGAGAAATAACCTTTTCATTCAATCTGCTAAGATTTTTCAAGCTTCGTTTCTTTTTTGTTGATGCGTTTCCACACAATTTAATCAGCCAGTGAATGAAAAACAAGGGAGATGCCAGGAAAAATGGAATATTGTAATAAAATTGTTCTGCAGAACTGACTCTTTTCACTGTTCGCTCTCGAGTCACTGGGTCAATTGGATAGCCTTCGTCATCGTAGATCACTTCGTAACGTGATAAGTTTTTTTCATAATATTTGGATAATTTTCTAGGTTTATCATGAAAATAAGCCAAACCGAATATTCCTATTGGAGGACAACAGAGTATCCCAAGAAAACCTTTTATAGCTCCCAGTAACAAAAGTAACATCAAAATCATCAAAATCACAAAGAAAATGGATTCTACAGAATTCCTGCGATGATTTGATGCTTGCTTTTCTTTTATAGCTTGATCTTCCACACTTAATACTGAATCGGTCAAACCAGCCGCAATAATCTTTTCGCTTTTAAGAGGCACACATTGCAAAGACGTTTTGGCACAAGTACACTCACAAGAATGCAAACAGATACATGTATCACCCGGGGTTAAGAAGACTTGACGAGTAGCAATAAT
The DNA here is from genome assembly GCA_019776165.1 of Pogonognathellus flavescens. Taxonomy (NCBI): domain Eukaryota; kingdom Metazoa; phylum Arthropoda; class Collembola; order Entomobryomorpha; family Tomoceridae; genus Pogonognathellus; species Pogonognathellus flavescens. Next base: position 42,641 of record JABASD010001116.1, on the reverse strand, counting down.
TTCTTTAAATTCATTCACCAAAATAACAAAGCAAGAAGCATCTACCCGCAGTTTATTTTCAGGGTGGGGGATTTCCAGAGCAAATGTTTTCATTCTCCTTGGTTCAATGTTTGTCATTTTTGATTTCTTCCCTGGCAATTCCTCAGTGCATTTCACTACTTGCACGGAAAACGCCGCCGCAGCATATTCTTTGTTTACGATATCTACAATGAACGAAGAACTTGTGGAAGAAGTGTCAATTGTCACAGACTCAATTCCTGCGTTGTAACCCGGAGAAAGAACAGTTACACCATCGGCCGTGAATTCCAAGTCGACGTAACTTGGATTGCCATTGGTGTGTTTCATCACAAGAAATCTTCGATCTCCAATTACTTTTACAGGTTCCTCATCGCTAACACCACCAAAGCTTTTCAATTTGAATTTTGCATGTCCATTTCCATGATTACTGCTGCCGTCTTTAAGCCATAAGTCAAATGGTTGGTTCTGCAGACAAGTTCCTTGAGTATGTTCGCAGGGATTGTCTTGATGCACAAACGCTAAATGGGAAACACCGACTTTGTTACAGGAACTCCCTTTTTGATCCACCATTTTTTTGGGAACCACAAGATAATTATCCCCTGCGTTTCCTTTTAAGGCGTCAGGAATTTTCTTGTTTGTATCCGAAGAGTCCTGAAAAGAATTCGACTGTGGCATCGGAATAAGAAGATATTGTGATGATCTATCGAAATATTCATGAGCGGGAGTTGAAATCAGTTGTCGATAAGCAATTTTCAATTTTTCTCCCGCATAATCCGGCATTCGCAATCCAACTTCCTCCATATTTCCTGAATCTGTTAACTTTTCCCAGGTAATTTCGGTTGTTTCATTTTCTGTTCCAATGTATACCTGAACTTGCACTTTGTGGTGTATTTCCGAGGGTAATATTTCATGTACAGCGTACCAATAGTCACTCTGACGAAGACAATGAGCAGAAGAGTAATAATTCACAGCTGTACTGTTATCCTTGTTCAAATGTGAAGGACATTTTTGTCCTCCTCGGTTTTTATGAGAATTACTACAAGGGCAACAAAATCCTCGACTTTCTGCAATCACATTTCCCGACTGATCTGTTTGTACTCCACACGTTGGAACATCCGCATCATGACAACCGCCGAAATTCTTTGTGTTTTCATAATTGATAACTTTCTCATATGATTTAGCATTCACCGTGAAGAGATACCGGTGTTCATACAATTGCAGAATTGGACTTGAGTGGATTTTCACAATAACTGGCAACGCAAGTTTAGAATTCCGTTGTGTCACTGAATTCTTCACCTTTTCTATTATTATTAAAGCATCCTTCGTTTCAGGTTGAGAGGAATCCGTTAGTTTTAATGTAATCACTAATTTTCTTTTGCAATTCTTCATCAGCCTCATTTTAAAATTGTTGTGAACTTCAGGAGATAACGCAGAATCTGAGGGATGGGGTCCTACTTTTAGAGTTTCATCGAAGAAATTCAATGGGTATGAATTCCATTCCATTGTTTGGGAATCGTCATCCTGGTTTGAGCATCGAAGTAGGGAACTTTCCATTTCAATATTTTCTGGGAACACTATAATGAATTGTGTTTGAAATACCATTAACATTATAAGGAGATGCACTAGGTGAGAGTTTGTGAAACATTTTCCGTACATTATTATCTAATATTATCTTTATTCGGTTAATTCGTCAGCACTTGGATAAATGTATAGGTACTTTGCTTTCAGTTCATGAGATTTTTTTAATGTCTCAGTTTGTTTCATTCAGCAATCGTTTTTTATGTGTAGCTTGCTTTACAGATACAGTTCTAGGAATCACAGTTGTAAATACATGTGTATGCCGGTGATGTACATCAATAATGTCGTTAAGGCGATATAGGTGAATTCCTTTAAGTAACTTCAGATGGATAAAATGTGTCAATCTCAATAATTGATATGTGAGTGCCACATATCTCGACAATCTCTTGATTTGTGGGACACATCGGTGATTTTAGAATTCAGTATAAAATGCTTGTTAAGATTATAGTGTATTAATCATTGTTGTAAGAGAGAGAAACTTTTATTTAAAAAAACTGATGCTATCAACATAACAATTGCCATAAACAGTACATCATTATATACATTTGTAAAATTGGTATTAAAATATTTTTGTTTAGCCACATGAATTACGATGTTATGTGGAGTAGGTACTGGAGTAGGTATATGCCAAATGTATGCTTTGATTCAACCGTTAAATTTGCTATCTACAGATATCCTATACCTACTTAAATCCTGTAATAGTGTAATGTAATTATTGAGCAGAGATGAATCAGTTGTTTGTTGGGAGGTTGATATTTTCTATTCAATTCAAGCACATTAGACTGAATAATAAATTTATTTCATGAAAAAATCATTTACTAATCCGACAGATCACAGAAAGAATATTATGCAGACAAGTATGCATTGCATAATATGTATGCTGTATTTGTCTGACAAAAATTCAATCGTAAACATGTTTTGGCGACCACATGATTGAAGGCATGCTCTGCTCATGCATGTAAGTCGCAAAAAGTGGATGGATGAGAAAATAGAATAATATTACAAATGAATTTGCAGATTAATATGTATACACTAGATTGTAGATTCATGTTTCTAAATATTAATTTTTGCTTTTGTGTTTGTGTTTGTTGGGGAGTAACGCTAGTTTTCTTGATGAATCGCTAGAAGTGAATCAAATAATAGCTACAAAACTATAAGTATCAATTTTTCAGTTATACAAGATGTCATTTTTACGTGAATAATAAATAAGTAATCACAAATATTTTCCATTTGCTACTTTTCCATTTGCTACTCAAGTTCTGATCTCATGTTCTTTTAGGAGCTTTTTATCTTTCAGAAAATATGTTTGCGATGCTAATCTAAAACTATTGCTGTAGTGTCTCCTACCGTTGCAATATACACAATTGGCAGTTCGTATAATATGCATAATTAATGATAATAATTACACAATGTCTACTTTATCTGCATTTTTAGATTTCGTCTTAATATCCAAAGTTAATAAAAGTCAACAGCAACAACAGCGTATATATCTATGTATGAGACCCCTCCTCAGATTCCAGTAAACGGGGTTATTTCACAAAAATGGTCGTAAATTGGCTAATTTTTTGCCTCGGAGCCCTCCACAAACCCCTTCCATTGTGAATCATAAATACACCCTTGTATTTATGAACGTATTAGGTTTGAACTACCTTTGTACAACATTAATCATTCATTGTTAATATGGTAAAAAACTGGAACTGCCATACTCCAGATCATTATTTGTTTGCAAGTAGAAGTAAAAGTAGCAGCAAAACCCTTGCGGGAATCGTCAGTTTTTATGCGACTAACAAAATCATAAGATACCTAAAAATGAGAAGAACATAAAATAAATAGCTCGAGTTTTAGATCCGGTTTTTGTGGTTTGCAGATTTATACAACGCCTTAATTTTTATGGTCCATGTATAATGTGTAAGTGGGTAAGAATACAATAATGGTAACTAGTATTAGTATGTAAGGCTGCCACTTATTTAGTTAGCTAATAAGTACAAGAACGATCAAAGTGAAGTCCACTAATATGTGTAGTACAGTATAGGTACTTACATAGGTAAGATGATGATGAACATTAAATTTTTGCTAGTAAAATGATCGTATAGCTACTGTATTACAAAAAACACATTTCAGAAATGAGAATGAGAAAAATGAGGCAATTTCTAGTTTGGAGAAATGTTTGCGGTCGTTTCTGAATGTCTATTATCGCTTATTGAAAGTACACATATGTAGTATGTAGTAATGTAGGCCAGGCAATAGGTAAGATAGATGCAATGATACGTAATTTATGTAACCTATTAACTTCATAATATAAAGTGGTTTTACCACCTGCCCTTATCTGTATTGTTGCGATTAAAAAGTGGTATTAAATATAAATGTTCATTACATTAAGGTCTCAAGTGCTAACGACTTGAGTCTGAAGCAAAAAAGTCTTTACGTATATAATAAATTATAATTTTTTCCTTAACGGGGAAACGGTAAGAATTATTTCCTTACGGTATATAATTAGAATTATTTCCTTACAGTACTTTATACATTAAGAATAATTATTAGGACACAAATCGCGCTTATTACTACTAATATAACCCTAATTTTAGTAGGATGATTATCATTTCCCACACTACGTAAGAGAATTGGCTGTAATATTATCTCACAATTAAGTATCGACGATTTTCCTGGAAATTTAAAATAACTTACATAGGTAAGGTGCCTCGGTTTGGAATTATTAGGAGTCAGTATTGTATTGAGCGTTCATTTCGTTTTTAGTAAAAAATAATTACAAAATAGTCAGAGGAAAACTGAAAAGTGCATTTAAAATGATAATGTCTGTATTTATACTACCTATCAGGTAAATATTTATCATTTTTCAATTTCCTGAAAGGTGAATGATATCATACTGGATAAAATTCCCTATTTATTTTTTAACCTTGTGAAGGGCATAGATTTTTGATACTGGTTAATATCATAAAATCATATTTTATTAATTACGTCTGTGTGTAACGTAACTAATTTGATATCTACAGCATGTAGCAAAAGGTAGTATTGTAGTATAGTACCACTTGTTCATTACTACATTTGAGTATTCAAAAAATTAATTCTTAGTACCTCACTACTACCTACCTTTATTCGGGTACCTGCTGACCCACTACTTACTATCTAATTCTACCTACATACCTAATTAGCAATAAAAATTGTTTCCAGAATCGAATCTAAAGGTTATAAAACCAACTTGAATTAATTAGAACTCAAAGATAACAATATTTTATCACTGTATCCAGGCTAGACTGTAGTAAAGCGTGTTAGGGTAGTTTTGTACCTTGAGTGCGTAGCATTGAACTGTCTTAAACACGTGTGGCATGGAATCGGCAACCGCTATTGAAAATGGAAATTTATGACTTAGAAAAATTTAATGATGACTTCAATCGAAAGGGTGTAAAGATATTCCCAACATTCTATAAAGGTATAGAAGTATACAGGAGTATAAAAATTTTGGTCATTTTTCGCAATACCTACCTCTATTACAAATGTAAATGATTACATGAGACAAAAAACGACTCGAGAGGAAGAAACAGGGGCGGACGACAACTTTCCTCTAATCTTTTTGCAAGTTGATTTTTGAAAAATCAAACGTAAGTTTCTACTCTTGACACTCATCAGTAGAATGAGTACCTATATGAGAATGGCCTTCGTGGGAGCGAGAAATCACTTCTTAAGACTTTAATATATATATAAAGCTATATGCGTATAACTTATATAGCAATTATGCTTATCGTTATTATGCCTACCCATCGTTATAATATTATTATATTATTGTACTTACCTATAAGTAGAAAGCTTCAGGAGTTATATATACCTACTTGGTAAAAATTAAATAAAGATTATACTTAACTTACCTTACTATAATAATATAACACTTATAGCTGCTAGTCTAACGTGTAAAAGTGGAAGATACTATAAAGATACATATAATATGAACTTTGTTGGTTTAGCTGAATGTTTGTGTGTATCACACTTCTCTTTCATTTATTACTGGAACAAGTTTTTACAAAAATATCGAAATTTTATGAAGCTGCTTCTACTGATGATGCTGATGATAGTTAGATGAGTTGCTTTAACTTACACAAAGTACCATAATCATGTAATGGTAAATCTGCCTTCTTTGTGTACAGCAGCTTAACAAGTTTGTTCTTTTCTTAAAACGTCTCATAAAAACTTGTTCAATGTAAAGTGCCAACTTGGCTGTGCGCACTTATACCAGCAATTAAAAGTGTGAGAATTGTTTTCTACACTATATGACAAGCTGGAAGAAATTTTATTACGTTACTAATTTAATTGTACTACTTATGACATCTAATACTACTATACTAACCCTCATGTACCTACTTTTATATGGATTTCCAGAAAACACTACTTATTTACTATGTTAATTCTTCCAGGAGAAATTTTATAAGACTTCCGTCTAGTGTTATTTTTATGTTTTTCTTCGATGAAGATAGTTATGTACAAGTGAGGGATGTAATTAGTGCCATTACTGGCGTATAATGATACACATTCACAATAAGAGCAGTGTTTTCCTATTATGTCTCAATTTTTACTTGCGAATAATTTTCACAGGTGCAGTAATAATGATTGATGATAAAGCAATGACTTCACACAAGACTTGCTAATAAAAGGCAGTAAAATGTAAATAAATCCTAAAAATTCGGAATTCCCTTAGGAATTATTTTTAGAATCTCCGTCTTGGGATTTTCGATCTTCACATGTAAATCCCGTCATGTAAATTATTCTTGACTGGGGATTTGTGATTAGTTTAACATATTTTTATGGTGTGAGATTATATTATGTCCTTTATCTTTATCAGTGTGACACGAAGTCATTTTCAAGTTCATCTCATCACCAGCTGCATAAAGCTCAGGTACTCAAAATACAAAAAATAAGGTTGAGACGAGTATCTGTAAATCTTAAGTGAAAAGCAAGGCTTTCAATAAAACCACAAGCATTGTTGTTCGTGGCATGTTTATTCTCATCCTCATGCTTAAAAGTTGCTACTACGTTCTTAATGTACAACTAAATCTATTTTTTTTAGGATTTTATGTAACTAACCGCATTTCTTTTTTATGATTTTATGTAACCAAGTTTCATTTTTTCTACATACTATTTAACAAGGTAATTTTTTCAGTTCCAGTCATTTTTTAAATCTTATTCTTAGGAGTACCGGATTACTCAAACATTAAGTTAAAATTGGATTAAGTACATGCAAATGGGATCCAAGAACCTATACCATTATTAAAATGACAAAACGATATCACACGCTGACTAAAATTGCAGGTGATTAATACAGACTGTAATAAAATAAGGGAGATGAAGTCTGTAGGACATTAATGAATTTAAATTCATAAATTAACAGGTGTGTTCGTGTTATTTTATCCTGCGTGTCTCTCTCTATCTGTTTGGGTTTTATGGCATTTTTATAATTCTAAATGACCTTTTACGGAGACTGAGCTGCAACAACAGGAGGACAGAACAGGACAACCGTGATATTTGGCAGGTACTAAAGATAAGCACGGAACGCAATAGTGCAAACGATACACTTAACATTTACACATGATATAGCAAAGTTTTTTACAATAATAGTATGCAAAAATAGTATACATAACTTACACTTGCAAGTACGCCTACGATATGGCTGTTTGTATTTTTAGTAATGAGGGAATATGAAGGTTGGGAAAAACAAGTACCTCACGCCTTATACATGACTGAAATGCGACAAATCTGTGTTCAGCTAAAGGAGTGCTTATTATTGTTCCTGTACAAATACTTACGCTTTAGCTTTTTGCTTTATTAATATATATACACGTACAGCAATGCAAATAATATGTAGGTACAGTACACACCTGCTTAAATCTGAATTACCTTCAATTATGAAGACTTCCACTTTGTATCTTTGAGGAAATAAAACAGTCGTGATGAGTAGGTACTTAATGCATTTAAAATGTGATGAAAAGTAAATCAAAATCGATTCTTAAGTAAATATATTGTTAACCTGATAATTTATATCAATTTGGTACTAATTCCATAAGGTACTTTTTGGCTGGATACCTATTTGTACCGAGAATATATTAAAAAGCCAAAAACTATTGATATAAGATAAGAATAATATATAGGTTATTCTATATTCTATATAGGTAAGGTACCTGGAAATCTTTACTTCCTATTGTTTTCCTGTCTCTTTTATCATTCACACAATTAAAAATTAATGTCAGTTCCATTAATTTGCAATACAAATGACAATGACCAGAAGAAAAGACATCTGTTACACCCGATGACGTATTTTACGACACAAATAAATTCTCCCAGCGGTTACATCCCTGCATTTGTTTAATTTAACGAGGACACACATGTGCGTCTTCTTCCTATACATTTACGTCAATTCAAAGGATTTACCACCACAGCTAATGCTGCAAGTCCCATTTTATGATTTTTACAGTTAGAATTACATTAAAGAATAATGCTACAATTGTGAAATGTAATTCAGACTCAGTTAGACAAGTTTTGTGTGCAAACCTGTTAGATTCGTATGCGTAAGAGGAATGATAGGATTTACCTACATAATATAACTTTACTATGCAATGGCTTTTAGAGAGTAATAAGATGCATCATAAAAACTAGATCTACCATACAAGTGTGACATGAGCAATGTGCAAGGTATGGAACTCAAACTGAAGTTTTGCATGTCATGACGGAATAAAGAATCACAATCTTAAGTGAGATTGTAAGAGTTTTACATGTGGTTGTGCACATGTGAGTGGGCAAACGATCAAAAGGTAAAACCGTCACGTTTGACTTGTAACGAAGGTCTAAATCTTCACCTTAAACTTCGGCAACGTAATAAAAGTTCATTAGCAAACAATGGCAATTGCTACCTACATCGTCATAATTCTGCGTTTACTTATAAAGCATTAAACGAAAACAAGTTGAACTAGGTACGAGTTTTGTTCAAACTTTTAGCCACATTTGTAATGTTGTAGTAATGGCCCACAACAAAAACAACATAAAAATGTAAGTGACCTAAGTTAAAAAATGACGAGAGTACAAATGGAATGAGTTTCATTCTTATTCTGTGTTTAGATTCAAAACTCATAAATATGTATTAGTTAAAGCTTCCATAGGTTACTAACCTAGTCGAGTCGGTTTTAAGACTTGAGCTTGAGACAGTGCTCAAGTAATACCTAAGCAAGCTTTGATATATTTACTATACTATTTCACAAATTTAAGCCAGACATTTAAAAAAAGTTAAAATTCAAGTAAGTTGGTATTCGTATTAGTGTAATCCTAAAGTTATATGACGGCATTGGGTTGCCAATGTAGTAGTTTAGCAGTATCAGCTAGATTAAACCAGTTTTAGAATTCAGACGTATTCCTTCGATGGAAATCAATGAATGAAAAAATCGGCATGTGTGTCTAGTAACAACATCAATAGCAGGTAAAGATAACGACAAAAGCAAGACTGACACAATGTAATAGTAGGTACACGTTGAGATAAAATTAAGAAAAAAGTTGTAGCATCTGCTGTGGGTAGTAATTTATGTTGTTAGTCAAGATTTAGGCAAGTTTAATAGCATTCTCTATGAATATTATGAGTAAGTCTGGTAATAGTAAAATAAAGTGCAAGTATAGGTTATAGTAGTAGTAATAAATACACTCCTGTTCCAACGACGTAACTATTTCAATGTTTTCTCAGAACTAGAATTGATTTGGATATTCCTGAGAGTGGACTGAGAAAACTGAGATGACAGGACGGAATTACCAAATTGAAGGATTTGATTTCACTGAATTATTTTCCAATCATTATTTGCAAAGGCATATATGGTTTAGAAACGGGAAATAAGTCATGATAGTAATTGGGAAATCAAATAGTAAAAGTGTAAAAAACAAAGGACACATTTATTACTACTAGATAGGATACGGACTGTCGACTGTGTTATAAAATGTTCATAACAAACAGATCTTATGAAAATCACAGTTGATTTCGCACTTTGATAGGTACACCACAGAAAAATGTCTAAATACTTTCTACATGGAGAAACATTTTAATGAGTTATCTAATGAGACCTACATTAGACTTAATAATTTCAACCTGCAAGTTATTTTAATTCACTTTTTAGATTTTTATCCCTTCAAGCTTTACCAAGACCTAATGATTAATCGTTAACGCATAAACTATATCTGCGAGTAAAAATATCTGCAGCACTAATATAATGACAAAGCATTTTAACAAACCCGGTTTCTGAAAACCATGCAATTTTTCAAATACGTATGTACATATACTGCAGCAATATTTCATTTATTAAATTCGCCGAGTAAACCTTGTCCTTTGCTTTTGCTAGACACCAATTATATACCCTACCTCGTGTTTTCTTCAAGTCGTTACCATTACTTCGCTATTCTGAAAGTTGGATGTGAATCATGTCTTTTAAGGTGAATGCACACGATTTATTGTTGGTTTATCTTCTTTAGTCGTGATTTGTTTTTGCGCAGTACAAAATCTGTAGGTCATGTTCAGTTTCCTCTACAAGAACTAACAATAAAGCTGTTGCTGCTGCAGGGGCATTCTTTTTGGCCATTGTAAATTATGTAATAGACAGATTTTTCTCGTTTTACCTTTTTTTCTGCCCTACTATAGGTGTCTATATAAAAATCTAGTTTCTGTATGACTTCATTACTCATCACTCATAACAATATCATGAGATGAGGATTTTAGACTTACTGATTGTAAAACTTCTTTAGCTCTTTTTTGTCCAATTTACCAGTACATAATACAGTTTTACCTTTTATACTAATGATAATGACACCCGGCAAACATTACATTACAAATTGTATAGGCATATAGTGCGAAATAGTTTAATATAAAGTATTTTATGCTGTAAAGTCTTTAGTAATATAAAATGAGACGCATTTCAATCTCTGTTCAGGTTTATTTTGTATAGATGTAGTCCCTTAGCATCATTACTCACTTTTATATAGCTTGGCCCAACAGTGACATTGTTTGTGGACTTATAATGTTGGTAAATGTGTTAACCGTATATACTGTTCGTGTGGATTTAAAAGTATTACGTAATTTACAATTGATTGTAATAGGATCATGTTTTACAAGTCAAGAAACTCATTAAATAGTGCGTACTATAACGTTTATTATTTGTGTTCGCAACAATACACGAAATTCCTCAGTAGGTTCGTTATTCACAGGATTCTAGTATTTAATTTCTGTTTACGTGCAAGATTTCGCATTAGGGAATAAGGAAAACAGTTAAGAGTATTACACGTATATATTGTACAAGGTCAGAATCTCAGATTGTACTGAAGAAACACAAATCAAAGCTTAAGCATACAAACAAGAATTTTAGCACACTGGTAACAAGTTATTTAAGTACATACATCGTTACATCCAGGTTTCTGTATCTGCGCTTAAAATATTTGTGATGCCTAAATGTTTTCGTACATTTCACGAGATTTTTTTGTCTGATAAAAATAACAAGACGTGATGAAACTAAAAACTGCTGTAATTGTAAAATCAGGCATTGTTTTTGTTCTTCAGTTATTATTGCGAGAGTAAGGCATAATAATTTCGTCCCATACCTTAAAATCGACTAGCTAAGTGGTTTCTGGCATTCTTTTGAGTTCAACCACTTGAGTAATATGGCAGTTGCAGTTTTACAATTGAAAAGGGTTTTGAGGGTCATGGTGAGATACTACAGATAGTAAAACCATGCAACTTTATGATTTTGCACAATCTTATGTACTGATGAGGGACATGAAGTAAAGTACCTCAATCAAGTTAACACCACAAATGTTTTAGTGTGTGGTGTGATGAATCATTGGAAAATCCAGGCGTTGTAATGTAATGTAGGTGGAAGCTTGTAGAATTCTCTGAATAAGTAAACATAGAAAACCGGTAATCGTGTAATGTGAGTTGAATTTTTAACAAAGGTCTCTGTATTATTGGACTTCTTGTTCTTAGTTGACTAATCTTCTGTCTGCGTTCATTTTTTGCCCTTGTCGTTTGTCTTATATGAAGTTTGTTGTCCATGGTTGACCTTTTATGGTCATTAATGGCACTAAATTATAAAAAACAAGACGCATTTTAAGGAAACTCCTTACGGTTGACAGTATAGTATCCGATTTTATCATTTGCATTTCTGTGCACTTAATATTTTGTCTTGTCTTAACCATAAGGAGTTAAAAATAATATAAGGCCATCTCAATTGAAACAACATTAAAAAAGTTTTACAAAATTTAGTAGCAATGTAAACAATTTAAATAATTTATTATATACTATACCAGACTAACTTTCGCTAATTCATTTTAAATGTCACTATGTTTAAAGTATTTAAGTACATATACCCATTCGTTGAATTACAGTAGATATGTTGAAAATAGAGGCATATTGATCTTAATGCGTATAAAATCTTGAGGTCACCAAATCTTCATGGTCTCTGTAAGAGAATGATGTTCTTCCCGATTCCTACTTGGAATATCCCAGTTTCTAATGCATGTGTTCAAATTGTAAGTGTAAAAGTATGTTAATAAGCATAAAATGATACAACAAACACATGCACATTTATTTAACTTATATTATGGTCTATTGTGATTGACTTATATCTAATAAGCTGATTTACCCAAACCAGTAAATCATATTTAAACCATATGGGCCAACCACTCATGTCATAATGGCAAAGGTAATACGCAGGGCATTAACATTGACACTGACAGCCTCAAAAACAAGATTATGACCAAAAAATCATATCCTCGTGCACTTACTTGTATAAAAAAGAAATTAGATCCAAGTTTGTAAGTGCCTGCTAGTGTTTACAGTAAGGAAGCGCATTGAATATTTCTGACAGATACAAATGGACAAATTGTTTACACTTACAAAACCCCAGTTGACTGCACTCCAACAAAAACCAAACCTTTCTTCATGCCATTAATTCTACTGCAGATCTTGAATTGCTTCTGGAATAATAATTAGTTACATAATCCCAGTCGTCTCATGTATCAATGGTGTATTTACTTTCAATGTGTATTACATGTGTATTGCGATTCCATCGTAATTTATAGTGTATTGGTTAGTGAATTTACACATAGTAAGAATTTCGGGATTCAATGAACAGAATAAGCATTGTAATGGGCAAAAACGCTTTTGCACTAATCACAATGCACGAAGAGGTGATTGACTTACATAATGCGATTTTTTTATTTAGGTGTCTGAAACCTAATCATCTTACAGTTAAGAAAATGACTCCACTACCGCACTCAATCAATCAAAACACAATTGTGACGGCTAGACATTTCTGTTGAGTTTATTGCTCCAGGCACACATGAGTCTGGCTTAGAATTCCTCCTGCGGTTATAAGACGTTTTTTGCTCAAACAAAATATTTCAACTAGTTCCAGAATGTCATTTCATGTATAGTCCACATTGATTCACAGAATTACTATTCAATAAGGTTTATACACTAATACAGTCGGTTAAATTATGAAATGCGTCATGAAATCCTTGGGAAATTATTGTCAAGTAAAGGGGAATATTGTTTTTGATTTGACTGACAAGTTATAAAAACATTTTGCGATTCTATTTTGTTGTGCTACATTATGCAGCGCATTTTGACACACTATACCAAAAATACTATGACGCAAGCAATGCAACTTTTTTAATCAGAACCGGTAACGATGAGATACTTTTACATATAATACGTGCTCAGGCTGTAGCGTTTGTATAGACAATAAATATCGTCTCGGCAATTAAAAGTGCATGTGCAACTTGTCAATATAAAATTCTCGTTTGGTTAGTTGGATGCAAAGGAGGTCTGTGCAAATCAAACCGGCAAGTCTTTGTAATGTGAAACCTCCCTCACACAACTTGATTAAACCAGACAAGCCTTTATAAATATTACACTGAAATATGTTTTGGTCATTAGTAGCAGAATCTCTCGTAGCATTTATTATTATTACAGTTTACTACTTTGACCTATCAATACCTGATCTTCTATTTAACTGCGCATGTTTTCAACAACATTCATGAAGGTGTACACAATAATGAACAATTTTTCATGTTTCTTGCGATGAAAGTATCAAAGTATCTTAAAAACAAGTCTTGCGAAATAAGTCCGTCTAATTTGTAAAATTCTAAGAACACTGTTAAAGTGTGGTTTTCCCGGTTCATTACTCCGATCCCAAAATCCCAGGACTCATGCAGTCATGGAGGAAGGGACTAAAAGCTTTTTACTATAAGAAATACAAAAACTACGTCCTTACATAAAAGTGAATTCAGAAAAAATAGCAAAATTTCTTTAGGTACCTTTTTAAAGTATCTATCACCAGAATCTACCTGGATATAACATATAAAACATGTCTCTAGAAGATAAAACAGTGTAATTTTTGTAGACTGACATTGAAGGGCCTTCGAGTCGGCATCGGCATCCTGTATACAGATAAAGGCTTCTCATACTATTATACTAATTATATATGGGTAATAAATGTGTATAGTTACTAGAGAATTTTTAAGTGCAAGTAAATAATACAAATATTTACAATTTATTATTTACATTCTTCTATATGTATTACTTAGTTTGTATGCGATTCTAATTGAATGTTTAACTATAATGCATGTAGGATATGACATGTTGACCGTGGCTTAAATAAAAACAAAAATAAAGCACGACAAGATAAATAGTTGCAGTCGTAATGTGTTGAGTTGTATACAGTCTCCAGTGCACTATATATTAAGTCTTCTTCCCACAGTCTGCCTAAAAACATGAAAAACTCTTGGGATGTAACAAATAAACATCGTAGTAGTATACATACCTACTGAGTCAGAGTCAAAGTCAGATTAAGATAAAAATGTCCAGCAAGGATCTGGAAACATATCTTTCTGGTTTTTTGGATCGCATACTTCTAATTAATCTAATTAAGACGAAAATTGTATGTGTTTTAGAAGCTGAAACAGTTCTATTGAACCTTATGACCAAATGGCTGGATTTTCCTACAAGTCTTTGTGTTTTATTTACATTTAGTTCCTTTGTCTTTCTTGGTGTCAGTGCAGTCTTATGTATTCTCGATGTAGTTTAACTATATAGGTAGCGTCTTTTAATCCCTATATGATGTACTGTACTTCCCATTCATTCACATTATTCACACCAAGCAAAAAACGGGAAAGCCTACAATGATTCCTATATACGTATACAAATAAAGCTAAACAAATAAACATGGTATAAAAGTTTAAGTTTATGTGCACTGCAAATGAAGAATTGTCGTAAAGTACTTCATTCTCTTCCTGTAGGAAACCCACACGGGTGCAACAAACAACAAAATCCTTTTCTGTGGTTGTGACTTCACAGAACCACAGAACACTTGACTGTGTTTTCTGGAAGATAAAACGCTTCATGAGACAGACATGGCCACGTAATCAAAAGCAATCCTAGGAAGTTTGCAAAAAGAGGAAGACTTTTATTTATGTTGCTTTATTTAATGAATCAGACAGAATTTTCCTTTACGCACATCGAAAGATGTATACTTCTTCTTTTAGTTTATGTTTAACAAGCTAACACCAGATGTTCACTAAATTATCAACTTGCGCAAGTAATCGAACATTTTTACTAATACTGTGATACTTCAACAAGGTAAAGGTGCAAAAAATACATCCACTAGTATAACAAGCCATATAAAGATACACAGCTAATATTGATAGATACCGCAAGGTATATTGTCTGTGTATTATTAGGTAAGTCTATTATAAAAATCTCTTTAAGGCAAATACAAAGAAGATCTATCTTCAATCGTCTTGTACTCGGCCGAAAGAACTCTTAATTTAGCATTCACTATAACGCTCTGAGAAAATCTAGAATGTTGTTGCATTCCACAATTGCATTTTTACACATGTCTTTTACCAGAGGAGGGATAAATGTTATTCAGATTTTGCATGAATAATATTATCCGCGAATGGGAATAATAATCAAGAAAAGTAAGAGATAATTATAGGCTATCATCCTTATAGTAGGAAATAAATCCGACAAAAATTTCATTTATTGATTTTTTCTTTCTTTAACCACGAAAGACTCGTTTTAATCTTTGCCTAACTATATTTCCATATCGGGAAGAAGTACAATGGGCTGTACTAATGCAAAGCAGTTTATGCAATCAATGTTTCATTTCATTTCTTGAAAATATGAAGTAAAAAACAATTTATGCATTCCATTGTAAACTATTTGTATCAATGTTTATAGGTAGGAATGTTTTTTCCAATCAACTTGTATTTCTTTGCTGAGTTAATTATTTTATTTTAATTTTTCCATGTAAATTAAGAAACCTTGATGAAAGGATATATTGAGCCATAGTAAGTAGCTACATGACAATAAAATAGTCACGAACACGAGATCAACAGCAGAAAAAGCATCTTTTTCTATTCTGTATTTCCACTATGCAAAATCTTGTTTATAAAAATAGCACTAGCACTACGCATGCATGCTACCAGTTAATGTGCACTCTGGACATTCCTTAATTCTGACAATTGAAACAATGACTAACTATATAAAGTATGCTACTGCAGCAGTAGTACAGATACCTATACTCACCTCTTATAGACAGTAATAGCAAAACAATTACGATTTGTGATTCACCCTTTTATATCGTGCAAACGTATATGAATACACACGTAGGTAAAATATACCTACCTAATACCTGTAAGTACATATAGATATAAACAATTCTTCGGCAAACCTGTTCCTTTCTTACATATATTTATTTATACATAGATATAGTACACACCTTATGCATTATAACACACGTAATAGGGTTACAGTACAACAGACAGATACACTTTAAATGAGTTTGCATGTGCATTGGTTTCATTAGCAGAACTAAGGTAGCATTTCTCCCTGCCTCTGCCCCACCGTCATTATAATCGTCAACACCACACACACACAAACAATACACACAGCATCTCAAAATCACAATCATCAAACAACGAACAGACACATGTTAAAAGAATTGCATGCACCGTCCCATAATAAAGATTAAGATAAGGGTAGCTCCAACAACTATACCTACTGTTCCATCATACTTGTTTGCACTTTGTACATAGGAATAGGAAATAATGTGTCATACACATACAAGTAACAAAGAGAGTAGAAGACTCATAGTTAAAAATCAACAGCCTTTATAACAACAATGATCCTACGGTCATTCATAGAATATTATAAAGGAGATGACGAAAGAAGAATTCCTATAGGCATGGCACATCGTATTATCTGAGTGCCTATACCTTTACAGCTGTTGAAAGCGCCATGCACCATGCTCTCCGTGTCACACACAAACACATACGTTTTGAAGTTTTGAAGAGTTTATAAAACCAAGATGCAAGAGAATTCTTAAGGCCAGATTAGAACTAGATTGATATCAGAAACAAACTCTCTGGGGGCAGATGAGACTGAGATCATTTGCAAACACACGTGTTTAAAGTTAAGACTCCTTATATTCAACAGAAATTTATTGCAATAGAATTAAAAGTCAAATAGTGCGAAAAGAAAAGTTAAATGGTTGAAAATAACAATTTTAATTGAATTTTGTTATAATTACCATTGCAAGTTTAATTCTTCTGTGTGACAAGTTAAAAGAGTAAGGTTTGTTTTGTATAATGTGTGATTATAACAAAGACAAAGTCAAAGTCGGATTGATGTGATAGTTTTTGCCCGGACTGACTTGTGGAGTCTGGAGTAATAAGAGACTGTGTGTTTAAAAAAGGTGATAAAAAGCATTGAACAATGGGAATTGTGAACAAAGTACTCACAAGACTGTTTTACTGTCTTGGAGAACGCATTGCAAAATCTCCAAAGTATTTCATTGTTTGTCCGATCATTATCACGTTCGTTTGTGCAACGGGACTTCTCAGACTCAAGTATGAAAATGATCCAGAGTTTTTGTACACGGAGAGTGACGGAACAACGCATCATGAGCAAACAACAGTAGACAGATTGTTTCCACCAAATTATCATGAAAAATTTGATCCGTCCAGAATCTCGAGGGTTGGACGCTTTGCTAGGTAAATTATTCTGATATTCTAATATTTTTTCTTTCGTATAATAGTAGGTAGATTATTCCATCGGATGTATTCTTTTTTCCCTAATAATTAAGTTGCGATAAGTATATATACCCAAAATTTCTATACATGAAATATGATTGAGTGTTAATAAAAAAGAAAACACTGAGGAGTAAACAGAAAGTAATTATATTTTGTTGTGAAGAAATAGCATGCTATACAAGTTGTTGTTATTGTTTTCGAGTTAAAATTATGCATGAGGGACCCAGATAAGAAAAAGAGTAAACAAAATTGCCCAATTGTTTTGCGATCTAAATATTTTAAACAACAAGTTTGCTCTAAATGAATTGCCAGTTTAATATATGGAACCTTACATTACCTATAAGAAGTATGAGACATTACATTTTTTCTTTACCCTAAACATGACAGAAAGTAATTATGCTCCCATAATTTCCTAAATTATAAATACAATGTAGCGATAACTCGGTAGAAGAATAAAAAGTAAATATTATTAAATATTGACTCGGGTAGCATTTGAAGAGACAAAGTAGAAATAAATTACAATTGAAATTCTATCTGAAGGAAAAGTCAAGTTTTTATTAGTTATTTAATTCGTTTCCAGTTTTTTGGTTGAATGTTGAAGTAGGAAAATAATATACTCATCTTGAAATGCCGTGATCTGTTTCTCAGTAAAAGACTTCAAGTTAGAAGTTGCCAAAAAAGTAACTTAACCTCAACAACAATGTGTATAGAGATATAAAAGTACAGGTTGCATTGTTATATACCTATATACTTATATACCTTGTATATACATAATCTTTTTTATATTTGATTAAAAAATGTAACTACAATCAATGAGCACAAGTCCACTTCAATTACAATATTGGGATTGACGCGTTATGTATCTGAGCTACTCTTGTTTTTATAATATAAGGATGTAAATTAGTAATTCACTGTCATCCATACAGTATGAGTATAACACGTGGTGGGGTAGTACTCAAGTTGTGATGAATTATGGCCTCGAATTCGGCATCTTACCAACAATTAGTTTACGAGATCCGTATGCATATATCGGAAATATTTGTTTGTATTTTGCATGCCTCCGTTATTTATTCTTCCTCAGTTTTTCTGTCTTTTCTCTTTAAATGCGCAACAATTTAACAATACCGTAATTACAAAGAAACATTCATATTATTTTCAATTCATTATTCATTATTCCTCCCTGTACAAAAATACTACTACTAATATTGTAATGGTGGTCGTTCTGAGAACTGTCAACAATGACTAGTGTAATGTCTAACAAAATTGCATATACATTTCATCAATCAAACCATTAACAAATAATCTGCTTACTATGGTTGTTAATTGGACAGAGCATAATATATATTATTACCGTACAGGTACAAGTATACAATCTCAATAATAATTTTGGTACCTGAGTGAGTTCGAATAAGAAAAATGGCATTTCTATATGTTATATGTTAGGCTTGTTAATTTTGAAGAGTTGAAAACAAAGTAATAATAATTTTGCACTAAAAAGCACCTTCATATTCACTTTGTATTATTTAGTTAGAGCTTTAAAGGGAGTGTTGAGCGATAATTCCATTTTAATGTGGAAGGAAATGGATCGTGTGTACTCAGTACTGGTGAACCTACCTGATTTCACACTTCTCAAGATTACCACATCTTATCTTTTACACATGAGATGGATGTAACCGCATCGAATGATTTACTAAATGTTTTATTTAGTTGTACATAAATCTGTATGTGCAAAAACTCTCTTATAATTCATTGCTACGACCTTCAATGTGGAAATGAGTCAATCTATTTTATCTTAGCCTAGTTGATACAAAGTTATACTTATTACTATACTCTTACGTATACAAAAGGTGCGTGTGTGTGATAGTAGTAATAATACAGTGCTAAACGTTATAAGTAGTACCTTCGGTTGCTTACCTTGCAATTTCCACGATTTGCATATATATTTACCTATATAGGAATGTATATGGTCTAATATGAATGAATACGTTAAAATGAATGATGAAAGACAAGAGTAGAACAAAATGTTTTTACCTAAACCACAATTATTGTCCAGAGGTGTATTACAAAAAACAAAGAAAACTCCTGATTATTATTTAAAGAGACAAAAAATATTTGCACAACAGTATCTCTAACTGTTGTCGACATTTTTCTTGCACATGTATCCTTAAAAATACTTTCTGCGGAAGTATGCATACCTACCTACTACCTACACGTATAAGTACATCACGTATAAGGTTATGAGTATATAGGTACAACATTTTTAGAAATCTTTGCTAGTACAGGTTTATGTATTATATTTCCATGTTCTGCTACATGAATATTAATAATATTGTTCATTAGCATTGCAGGAGACTTGATCTCATAGGTCAATTTTTACATTTACTTAATCCATAGACAGAACTATATAAGGAGCCTGCATTATGTGGCCTACTTTTAGAGTCTTCTTTTTGGCTATCAGTGTATCCATGCGTTTACAATACGTGTAAATATATTTTAACGTTACGGCAATTACAATTAGTGTGGGTTTCCGTGTATGTCGCCGTATATTGTTGTGCTCGCAGATGAATTTCGTCAAGATTCAATGGAAAGAGAAAGGGGCTATTATGCACAACCCTTCTATATACTATACATCATGACCGGAAATGTCTATAGCATTGCATTTTGCATATTCAGTAGTACCTATTGGTGTATGTCTGAATGTATTAGTATTATCTCTCTAACTTGCATATTTTTTGCATTATGAAATGAAGTGAATGTAAAAAACACACTTCAATTTTACACACAGGTACCTAGAGTACCTACCTACTCATTTTACATACAATGATGATACTATATACCTACTCCATTTCATGTCGGTTTCTTTTTAGATGGGTGTAGGACAACTATTAAATAACCTTTTTATGTTCAAGAGAAAAATCGAATTTTTGATTAATTAATCTTTATATTCCATGACAGTAGGTTATACTTGGTTACGTGAGTGAAGCCCACAAAAACACAGCTGAATGTTTTTAATCTACATTGTACTTCTTATAATGATTAATTTCAAAGCTTAACTTTTGAATCGATGGTCGCATGTATTTGTTAAAAAATATTATTACAATTTTGTTAATAAAGATAGTTGCAATTTTGCATCTAATGTGGTTGAATAGAATTTTAAGTGAGTTAAAGCACAGGTATATGGTACCTATGCAGCCTTTGCACTATAAGATAGGTATCTGTGATCTCTTTTGCTATACTAGATGACTTTTGCTATAGGTTGTTGCGTAATAATGTCAGTTACGGACAACATTGAAGAATGACTTTCATTTGGACATGACATTTTCAAAAGTAAACCATTTTTAGAGAGTAAAGTTCATAAAGAAAAGTAAAATTTCATAACGCTAATGATAATTAACTTATTGAAGCCGCAAATTGATGTTAATACGCATTTTCATTTTTAACCCTCAGTACAACACTGTTAATTAGGTACCTTAAATTGTACACCATGATCTTTACATGCTTTGTTCACAACAACTCACATAACTCCATATTATTTTTGGGTCAATGTTTTATTTTTTAACAACATGATGATTGTATCTACCTTGTTAATCTTGTACTCGCCACATAGAGGCTAAGGTTGAACTTAAACGTGTTAACACATGTGTTGCAATATCATCGTAATTAAATTCGTATGTATAATTTTTGTTACAGAATTATTGTTACAACGAAAGAGGATGAGACTTCAATCCTCACTACGAAAGCTTGGAAAGAAATCCTGGAACTTGATGAATTGTTCCATGCTTTGACGATTACCTGGAAAGGAGAAAAATTTAACTACACCGGATTGTGTGCCGCATGGTATGGAACTTGCTTTGAAAATGAATTCCTCGACCTTACAGACGATGTTGCTGGAATTGAGAATGGAACTTCCAAACTGAGTTATCCGATCACATTCAACGCAAAAACATTTAAGACTCACGTTTTGCCAATCCACTTTGGAGGTTTGACACTTAAAGAAGGCAATTTCTACGTGGAAGGAGCCAAGGCAATGATGCTTAATTATATACTCGCTGTGGATAGTCCGGAAGACAATGACAGGTAAGATAACCAGAACCATTAGCATGAAATTTACTTCTTTACTTGTTTTGCCAAAGCTGCACTTAATTATATGTAGCAAAACAGATCGTTTTCGTACTTACGTACTTGTTATGCGTATTTATACTGAAGCAAATTAAAGTAGACAGGTTTACGTTGAATTTTTACAACCGGCAGGTGTGTTTAAGACTTTTATGACTTCCTACTTGCAATGTGATAATAAAGAAGAACTTCTTTGCTTTATTTTAGGGGGAGAGTGTGGGAACACGCTGTAACCAATTTCCTGGACGCTTATGACTCAAAGTGGGAAGTGATCAAAGTCAGAAGATTGACGTATGAATCTTTGCCTGATGAAATGGACAACAGTGTTTATTCAATTGTTCCTCATTTTTTGGTAACAACATTCCTCATGGCAGCCTTTACAGTTCTCACCTCCATGATGAGTGACTGGGTCAAGGCAAAACCCTGGTTGGGAATCACCGGCGGTGTTTCTGCCTTATTGGGCACTATTGCTGGAGGAGGAATCATGTGTTTCATCGGAGTACCTTTCATGGGGATTAATATGGCCATACCCTTTCTTATGCTTGGTAAGACTCCTTAAAATTAACATTTTCGGGAGATACACACTGAAATTAAAAATTAAAGAAAACGGTTTGAAATATTAATTAATTGTATTATTTTCTTAGGAATTGGTATTGATGACACTTTTGTGATGCTTGCATCTTGGAGACGTACTTCCCCTGCTGATCCTGTTCCTAAACGCATGGCTGAATGTTATTCAGATGCCGCAGTGTCTGTGACAATTACAACTTTAACTGATATGGTGTCTTTCTACGTCGGAGCACTCACAACCATCCCCAGCATTCAGATTTTCTCCTATTATGCTGGAACCTGTATTATTTGCATTTATCTTTACCAGTTGTGCTTCTTTGGTGGAATTATGGCCGTTAGTGGCTACCATGAAGCGGAAAATCGTCATTCACTTTTGTGGTGGATTGAAGCAGTACCCAAATCAAAAGCTGGTGAGTTAAAATAATTTTTAAAAGTTCATGACAATATTTTCCTATTAAAGGAAGATTTAAATTGTAAAATTGTATAAAATGTAAATTTCAGATAGCATTCCCAAATTGTACCGAATGTTTCTAACGGGAGGAGTGGACAAAGCGAATCCTAATCCAGACGATACCAGTGACAACATGATGATGGTTTTCTTTCGAGATTCTTTCTGCAATTTTGTTTTTCGTCCAGTGGTGCAAGTTTTCATTCTGATTACGTTCATCGCCTATATTGCCGTAGCCTCTTGGGGTATCACAAAGCTGGATGTGGGACTTCGTCTGGAACGAGCAGTTCGATTTGATTCTTATGTGGCTGATGTAATACTAACCGAATTAAAATATTTCCGCAATTACCCCCACAGAATCCAGGTAAATAAAATATTTTGTGTTTTAACATTATACTTTATTGAGTCAGAATTAATAAAACTTTTTCATGTATAAAACTATTTTATGTGAACTATAGGTTGTTGTTGACACACCATTGGACTACTCTAAGAAGGAGGATCGAGATAAAATTGAAAATCTGCTAAAACAATTCTACAACATCGAACAAATCACTGAAATGTGGACTGAAAGCTGGTTGCGGGACTTTACACGTTTTGTTGAGAACTACAGGGAATTCTACGATTTTAATGTAACAACTGAAGAAGATTACATCAACACTCTTCGGAACGATTACCTAAACGAAAAATCTCAAATTGCTCATGATGTTGTGTTCAATGAGAACAAAACTCGAATTCTTGCAACCCGGTACATCATTCAGAGTCAAAATATTTTGACGATCCAGCATGAGAAAGATTTAGTTGTTAATTTACGACAGGTTTGTGCCGATGCTGCAAAGGATGGTTTGAATGTGACAATTTACCATCCCTGGTTCCATTTTGATGATCAATTTATTGTCATTGGCTATATCACAACTAAACTTGTAGCCGTCGCAGCTGTAATTGTCATGATTGTTGCTTTCGTGTTCATTCCTAATTTAGTTTGTGCTGCAAGTGTGCTATTTTCCATTGTATCGATTGAAATCGGGGTTTTGGGATTTATGAGTTTATGGGGAGTTAGTTTAGATTTAATTTCTGTGATTTGCATTATAATGTGTATAGGGTTCTCTGTGGACTTTTCTGCACACATTAGTTACGCTTTTATTTCTTCTGAAGCTGACAGCACGGAAGATAAAATGCGAGAAGCATTATTTTCTCTGGGACTCCCCGTTTTACAGGGAGGCATTTCCACGATTATTGGAATTGCTGCTTTGATTGTTGCTCCTTCTTACATTTTTCAAGTTTTCTTTAGAGTCACTGTACTTGTTATTTTGTTTGCTATTTGGCACGCATTGTTTCTTTTGCCAGTTTTGTTGTTGCTTCTTAAACCGGACAGAGGTTTCAGATGTGGATCTAAACGAAAAACATATTCTGTCAATAATAACGAAGGAGAGAAGAAGGAAAACAATAAAATTAAACA
This sequence comes from Pogonognathellus flavescens, assembly GCA_019776165.1. NCBI lineage: Eukaryota > Metazoa > Arthropoda > Collembola > Entomobryomorpha > Tomoceridae > Pogonognathellus > Pogonognathellus flavescens. Next base: position 18,336 of record JABASD010001116.1, on the reverse strand, counting down.
AATTGTTACAATATCTTAATGAAAAGAGTGAAAAGATGTTTATGAGTTAGTAAAGTATATGCGTATTATATGAATGAGACGTACAAAGGACTAAAGCCATGTATTTAGTATTTATATATCCAGTAATGACTACATGGTCGCACCTATCCTGTATAAACTTTGTTAGTGCATTTACAATGATGAAGTTTGTGATATTATCTTAAAATCTATGTTTAGTAGCAATGAACAGTAAATGAGAAAAGTTGGCTGTGTTATACAATTTTATATACCACGTACTATTGTAAAATTACAAGGCAATGTTAAAATAACATAATTTACTAAACGTTTTTACCAATAAATAATCATTATTATTATTATTACATTGTACAATAGAACTCCGAACATGACTCTACCTTTATTTCTACAATATCTACAATTCAACATTTACAATATTGTATAGTGTATGGGCAAAATAATTTGAGACTTTGACTTCTAGAAATGTTAACAAATGCATCTAATCGTACATGCCTTTTGTTGGACTAAAGTTTAACAATCTCACAAGAGAATGCAAACAGAGGTTGATTGCATAAACTATGTAAAAATAATTTCAAAGATATAAATGAACTTACTACACTCGTATAAACTAAATCCGCAAAACAATGCATTGTGTACGTAGAATATTAAAATGTTAATATTTCACCCATGTATGAAAAGTTGTCATATTTCAGCATTTAGATAATTATTACTTTATTTAGTTCCCCAAAAGAATATAAAAATATTTATATATTCTTTGGCAAGTGAAAGATCATTCCTTTAAATAAAGGAATGATCTTTCACTTTGTAAAGATAGTTAGATTTGTCTAACCATCAAGGGCGTATCTACATGTGGGCTCACCGGGCTTAAGCCCCCTCCCCCAGATAAAAAGGGGTCATTTTTTGCCTCTGAGCACCCCAGACAACTCCAGCCCCCCATTACAAATTTTTAGTTGCGCCTTTGCTAAACATCTAGCTGGGCAAAACCATTTGGCTAGCGTTGCATTATATTTTACATATCTCTTACAGCAATACTGTTATACAAAATAAAGCTATTATAATATACTAATAGTAGATGAAGGTTTGAAAAAAAACTAGACCAAAATAATATGGCCTGAGTTTCGTTATCTATATCAATACCACTAGAATTGTATAGTAATATTATAAACAAACTGTAGAACAACAATTTTTTGTGTTCCAGCAATTTCTGCCTTATTCAACAAAAAATCCCCTTTTAGGCACGATTGGTATTACTTACAACGATCAAATACCCAAAACAGGTAAACAGTATAAATCTTACGATCAAGAGCTAAAAAGATGATGGAAAAACAAGTACCTATTCGAAATCCAATGAAACTTAATTATTATTGAACTACTACTTAATTCAATGCGCCATTTCTGTGAATGATCATTCATTTTTTTAAATGCATTATAATTGACGAAAATTAGATAGGCAAATTGATCAATAAATTACGACCTGGTATATAATATCATGATAATATAATATAGCATGGTAGAAATATTTTTACAACGCTATCTGTATACGTTCTCAGGTTCTCATCTTCATTCAACCGCGTTGTACTTTGTACATACCTAGTTATTATTAGTTGCAGCAGTTTCAATGGAAAATGGCCAAGGTCTTATATAAGACTCCTCTTTCCTGCTATGAAGTCTTAAAAGCTTAAGAAAAGCCATCAGAGGCAGATCAGAGTCACATCATTGAAATTTTCCTTCTGCTCAAACTCTTTTGGTTGTTTGTGAATAACTTAACTATTAATTTCATTTGGTACAAAATCAACTGTGCGCTCTATTTGGTAATATTAATTCTATATTCTTATCTAGACTAATTTTACCAATGTTAGTAGACCCACAAATTACAGATAATCATCGCAACATACAATACCTTCTGTAATATTAGTATATGTCATTAACAAATGTATTACTAGTTCATAGGTACATAAAACGCCCAAAAGAGTTATCTTCTTACTTATGTAAATAATTGTTGTGTCTGGAAAACGTTTATTTTGCTTCGTGATGTTTCTGGGACAGGGACAATGAAATAGTGAAGAAAGAATTTAAAAATCAAAGTATTTTATTGATATGGTGGAAATTTAAATGGTGGATTTCTTCATTGTTTGGTGTAATTAATCCATTTTTATGTGTGTGTGAACCAATACCGTTTTTTGTGGCAGTATAAAACAAATACAAATATGGGAATCGTTAACAAAGTTACAAAAAGACTCTTTTACCGTCTCGGAGAATGCATTGCAACGTTTCCAAAGTATTTCATTGTCTTTCCCATAATTTTGACATTTCTTAGTGCAACAGGTGTGTTCAGACTCAAATATGTAAATGATCCCAATGTGTTGTATTCTGAGAGTGACGGAAGAACTCAGTATGAGAAGAGACAACTCGAAAGTTTGTTTCCGTCGAATTATCATGACAGATTTGATCCATCTAGAATATCTCAATTGGGACGTTTTGCAAGGTTAGATACTTTCATACTATTTGTATTGTATCTGGTTTTTCTCCTTAGATAAATTTTACATTCATTTTCTTTCAAAATTCTGAAAAGGATCAATTTTGCATGTCTAAAAACGGTTTAGTGTGTTTTAGGTGATGCCATTGCCAGGTACAATGCTTTAATTATTGTGGTAGTAGCAGTACAGTAAATAATAATTATGTAATTATTATTGTGATTTACAAATAGTAATTAAAGGGTCGATATGCATAATAATAACGTATCTTTCGATAATAATCATGGGCAGACATGGTCGTATCTAGGATTCTGAAATTGGAGGGATCGAGGGGTTTGTGATCTCAGGGATCAAATTGATTGTCGAATAACCAACCCGTTTTATCGGAATCCTTAATCCCGAGGAAATAAATGTGGGAAACTAAACAGAGTAATAATTGAGTAAATATTTAACGATGAGAAAGCTACTGTTGTTTCGATTTATTAATGGATAACAGTTTTTTTCTGTGTCATTCATGAAAAGTTCATATTATTAGTATAAGCGTATGATAGTTTGTTATTAACAAATCTACCTGCCTAACATATTCATTTATACATACATATGATTTATATAGGTGTACTTAACAAGCTGCATGTGTATTTAAAATTTTAGCATAAGTGCAGTAATTTTCATCCGAATAGCTACCAGATAATTGATTGTTTCCCAGGAATTGTAAACAAGAAAATGCGTCATTGTGTTTTACAGATTTCAGAGATACACTATTACATTTAAGTGAATAAGCATGAGAGCATTGAGAATCGCAATAAAATGTTCTAATACTTAGTAAGCCCATAATATAATGATGATAGGTATATAACAAGGTAGTACCTACTCTACCGAGTAGCTATAGTCTGGAACAAGGATATAAATGCAAAGCATGTAAACAATATGTTAGTAAATATAATACAGATATGAACCTATAAAAAGTTAGACTAGACATTAAGATTATTCTCACGCAAAGTTGTTGAAATGAACAACATACTGTTGTAGTATTTGTATTTGTACAAATGTGCATATTACGTGTAATTTTTAAATAGGTATTTGCATTATTAAATTCTCTGCTTCTTGTTTGTTTGATTTTTTTAACACATTAGACTTATTAGAGTACCTACACTTACAAATTCGGACTATTATGGCCACATAGATAAAACTTTGGGTTAAAATCATTATGGTTTATGTTACACCAAAAGTGTATTGTAGAAATAATTAATGGCTCTTATAGAGAATATGAAAAGTTGAAAATAAAGTTTCATAATACTTTGACCTTGAAATGAATCTTCGTTTCATTCTAAAATCTGAAGGTATTTGCACTGTCTCAGAAAAGGTAACAAAGTACGGAGTAACCGCTGCAAATACAATAAATTACCTTTTTTCCATATAATATGTATCGCCACTAATATGCTGTCGTTACACACTGGAACTGGGAAAACCCAAAGGCCAGGAAAACCAGGCTTCACATTAAAGAAGGCCTATATAAGTAACAATAACAATTGTAATATTAATGTTGAAGCTTAATAGCTAAATGGAAATTTTCCAGTGTTTGTGTGGCATGTGGGAATCATAAATGACATTTTTACATTTCACACATTTTCTAATCTGCGGGACAGGTATTTCCTCCCACACTTTTTGCCTGCAGACCGATAAGTCGGAATATGATGACATTCACATGTAGGGATAATGAATGTGTGTTCAAGAACTTCACGTGAAGCTGTCATTCATAATAAGTACACAACAACAGAAAGTTTGTTGTTATCAAACGAAGAATTAATTGAAAATAGGGATAGAGAAATTAATTTTTTACTGTACCTACTTAGGTAATTCTTAACATAAATTATTGCAACTTTCTGTACGCTTTATTTTGTTTAAATATTTTTCTCTGATTGCTTTTGTTTCGTACTTTGTACTGTTTACTATTTCCCTTGTGAAAGTGGCCTATTGCAAAAAGTTATAAGATATGCTAATTACTTTATTACTTTTTAATTCCTGTGGTTTAGACTAATTATTACGGCTAAAGATGACGAATCTTCAATACTCACAAAAAATGCATGGGAAGAAATATTGAAGTTAGACGGGTTGCTACACGATGTAACAATCAATTGGAAAGGAGAAACATTAAATTACTCTTCTTTGTGTGCCAGTTGGTTTGGAAATTGCTTCGAAAATGAATTTTTGGACCTTACAGATGAAATTGAAAATATTCAGAATGGAACTTCCAAACTGAATTATCCGATAACATTCAACCCGAAAACGTTTAAGACTCATGTACTACCTCAGTTCTTAGGAGGAGTGATGCTCAAAGGGGATGATTTCTATGTGGAAGGAGCTAAAGCAGTATTAATGAATTACATGATTGCCGTGGATTCACCGGAGGATGATGAAAAGTAATTATAACGATTAATGTTATAAGCTCTTTTATTTTCCATTAAGCTTTCAAAGATCATTTCATAATCATTTCCTCGAATTTTCACAAAATTATTTCAAACATTTCATCAAATTCCCACAAAAAGCATTTCAAAGCTATCTCATTAGATTCTCACAAAAATCATTTCAAAATCACTTCATTTAATTTATTATTCTTTCCTGCCTCTTCGTGTTCTTTTCACAAGAGGAAAATTTCTTCTAGTTCTTTTCCTTGGGGTAGAGTGCCTAAAATAGAGGCCACGTTGCCCCTCTGCACTGCTAGACTAACTCTCTGTAGTACGATTAATTATTTTTGTAGTTGAAACCGTATAAGGTTAGGTTCATTTAATAAAAGCATAATTTAAATTTAATGTTATTTCCATTACTAGATTTTTGTAGATAAGTTTACTTTTCGCTGTGTGCATATGAATAATCATTTCATAAAGTTAAATCGTAGTGTGTTGTGTATTCCTATATAAATAGTTTATGTAAAATTGTTCCGGTTTGTTTGGTTTAGAGGTTTAATGTGGGAACATGCTGTGATGAGGGTCCTAAACGCTTATGAACCAAAATGGACATGGATAAAAGTACGAGGAATGATTTACGAAGGATGGGGTGATGAAATGGACAGAAATGTTTTTTCTGTAATTCCTCATTTTATGGTTACGACATTTTTAATGTCTATTTTTACTGTCGTAACATCAATGACCAGGGACTGGGTCAAATCAAAACCATGGTTGGGAATCGCAGGGGTAAGTTCAGCCCTTTTAGGAACGGTCACCGGATGCGGACTCATGTTTTTAGTTGGAGTACCTTTGATGGGACTTAATATTGCAGTGCCATTTATCATGATTGGTAAAAATCTAAAAACCTCTTTCACAAAAAGTAAAGTGATATTTTTGTTAACGATTTGTTTCTCTATAAGTAATTAATAAGATTTCGTCCCATTTACAAAGGGATTGGTATCGATGACACATTTGTAATGCTCGCTGCTTGGAGACGTACTTCTCCCGGAGATCCTGTTCCAAAACGAATGGCTGAATGCTACTCAGATGCTGCTGTGTCTGTGACAATTACAACTTTGACTGACATGGCATCTTTCTACATAGGAATCATGACACAATTTCCTAGCATTCAAATTTTCTCGTATTACGCTGGAACGTGTATTATTTGCATTTATTTGTACCAGTTATGTTTCTTTGGTGCCATTTTGGCCATATGTGGCTACCATGAAGCTCAAAATAAACATGGTCTTTTCTGGTGGATTGAGGTAACACCGAAATCAAAGGCAGGTTAGTGAATCATCCGGAAAATATTGCTCATGGCAATTTACAGGCAACTAACACATTATTTAACTAGCTTGAGAATGAGAATGAGAATATTGCACCTATAAATGTTTTGTCATGTCACGATTACAGAAAATCTTTCCAAATGGAAACAATTGCTTTTTGTTGGTGGAGTGGAAAAAACAAATCCAGACTGTGGCAATGACAATTACATGATGGTTTTCTTTAGAGACCGATTCTCTAATTTAATTTTTCAACCTGCGACCAAGGTTTTGATTTTGATCTCTTTCATCGCCTACATTTCCGTTGCAGCTTGGGGTATTGTTAACATGGAAGTGGGATTTCGATTTGATAGAGCTGTGCGATTCGATTCTTTCATGGCCGATTTTCTTATTACGCAACAAAAATATTTTCGCCAATATCCATACAGAGTACAGGTATTTAAATAAAATGTTTCGCCTGTTTGAATGACTAAGGTAAATTTTTCAAAAATTTAAAATTGTATTTCTGGTGTAATATTTGTTAGGTTATTGTTAACACACCGTTAGACTACTCTGAAAAAGAAAATCAAGACAAAATTACAGATCTTCTACAGCAATTCTACAATATCGAGTATATCAGTGATAAGTGGACCGAAAATTGGCTGCGAGATTTCACATTATTTGTTGAGAACTCTAAGGATTTCTACGATTTTAATATTACAAGCGAAAAAGACTTCATTGATACACTTCGCGGCAATTACCTAAATGAAAAATCCCCAACCTCACTTGACATTTTGTTCAATGAAAATAAAACTGAAATTCTAGCTACCCGTTATGTAATACAAAGTCAGAATATTCATACTTCGGATGATGATAGGAATTTAGTGATTCAATTACGAAATGTCTGTGCCGAAGCTGAAAAATCGGGTTTAAACGTGACAATTTATCATCCATGGTTCCACTTCCTTGATCAATTGATCTCAATCAGGGAAATTACTGCACAATTAACTGCTGTTGCTGCCATCATTGTTATGATCGTGACAATTATTTTTATTCCTAATTTAATTTGCGCAATCAGTGTCTTATTTTCGATTGTGTCCATTGAAATTGGCGTCTTAGGATTTATGAGTTTATGGGGAGTGAGTTTGGATTTAGTTACGGTGACAAGTCTTATAATGTGTATTGGTTTTTCTGTAGACTTCTCGGCACACATTAGTTACGCCTTTATTTCTTCAGAAGCTGATACGACGGAAGATAAAATGAGAGAAGCCATGTTTTCCCTTGGACTTCCGATTCTCCAAGGAGGAATTTCCACAATTATTGGAATCGCTGCTCTAATTATTGCTCCTTCGTACATGCTCCAAGTTTTCTTCAAAATTACTGTTCTTGTTACTGTCTTTGCAGTTTTGCACGCGTTGTTTCTTCTGCCGGTGTTGTTACTGCTTCTTAAACCAGATAAGGGATTTAATTGCAAGCGGAAATCATTTTCTTTAGATCACACATTTGACACTAAGGAAGGTTTTAAAATGAAGCAAATTCCTTCTGTTCTTTAAATGATGTAAAAAATTAATACATAAAAATTACTCTATAATATCTTCTTGTATGCAAATTGCATAGCTTGCATCTGCATTTCCCTAAAATATGGATTAGAAATAAACAGAATTTCTTTAATTGCAGGTTCATTTAATATACTTCACTCAAATTTTTAAATGCATTTTAATTAACGGGTGAGTTAAAATCATTAATAACAGCAAGTATAATTTAAAATTGCAAATATTATACAGAAAATATATTGTTGAATGAATGTTAATTTTTTTGTGAGCTGCATCTACTAGATAGCTTGATCTGGTTTTGTTTCTGAAACTCTTGTCAACGTCATATTTTACGATTACTAAAGCTATTTAACTCTGACCGAAAGATATGCACAAGGTGAACAAGGTCTGCTACATGATAATGATCGATATTCATTCTTAAGACTGTTAAGACTACTAAATACAACAATCAACAAAAATCAAACTCAATGCAGTTTTTAATCCAGTAATTATAGTTTCATGATTTCTCTTGCATTGCATTTTTTCGAACGTTCTTTTGTATTTCCATGTACTCATGACGCGTTATGATAGTTATGAATGCATAATCGTTCATTCAATTATGGACGTTCATGCAAAACCCTATCATTTATCTTTGTCGTACACTAAACACTACCTGAAACAGGTTCCAAAAAGTGAACCTACCGAACAACTTTTTACTGGATATGGTTATGATATGATATGCGAGAGAGACCATACCTATACAAGCGTGTCTCAAGAAATAAAATATTGTGAAAAATCTTATCTGCTTTAATGTTAGTAGGTTACATCCAACATCCTACCCTATGTATCACAAGAACTCTGAGTCTGAGAGCGTCACAATAAATAAACCTTTACAGGATAATGTTAAAAATAACTGATTAATTAAATAATTAAACTTTTCCTTATTGTAAAATAATTGTACTACATGTGTTTATAGATCACAATTTTGATAGTTGATTTTCAGTTGAGCATGCATTATGTAATAATGAAGCAGGAAAAAGTTGTCCAGCCACTACTTGGTGTGGGAAAGAATGGCATACAAATCTATACTTATGTTAAACAGCCCAGTAGGTTAATAACCGAACTACATGTGATGAGAATACTGATTTATTACAAATTAGCAAGTTGAAGTTTCAAACAATGTAATAATAATTATTATTACAAACACTTTACTCTTGGTTTTGGGGTGAGCATAAAGTTAGTAATATTGATATAGGCATGTTGATGTTTGTATATTAAAGCATGAAAATTTATAGGTTAGTAAATAAAAGAACAGTTTATAGTTATTAATTTAGTTAATAAAAGACTATTAAATACCAGCTACAATATTTTTTGCTTACCCTGTGATTTTCTTGGAAATTGTAATAAATGAATCATGGGAATTGCAGTCAGAGTTTTAACACGATTGTTTTACCGGATGACGATCCTGTATAGCTTTGCGGTTTTTAGCACGCTTCGTTTTTGTTTCTCTTATGGTGCTGACTGCTGTCAAGTACGTATCTAGGGTTTGGTAATGGTAGGGGATCCATATACAGATGTAAGCTTGATTTTTACGAGTATATGAGTGTGCGTGTGTATTTAAATGCATAAATTATTGGTTTGTAAGAATTAAGAACTCAGAACACAATTTAAATGAAATGAACGATGTATGTAGCTATTAAATGTAATTACAAGGTCAAGAATATGATGCGTTCTCGGGATTGTTTTTCAGGGACACGTGACAAGTCGTGAAGTTGTGCATCATGAGTTGTGTCAAAAAATTGTTGTTCATATTTACAATTTTCCAGCAAAAAAGGAACATTTGATAATGTTTTGATCTTCCATTCAATCATAACCTCGTAACTATAAAAATGCGTATTATTTCTTATGAACCTACCTTATTTCCTTAGAACTTATTATTATCTATTTCTTTTGAACCAATAAAATATATTACTGAATTACTGTGTATTATGTACTTTTACAATATTTTTTCCTCATTTCAACTTACCTTGTTATGCGCATTGTAAGTAAATGACTGGAATGAATTGCATTTTGGGAGTTGAATTTGTTGCAACTATGAATTATGTTAACTAAAACATAATAATTAAAAGTGTAATTACTAAACGTATATTCTAATAAAATACGATAATCAATTTTAAACACATTTAGCAAAGCATTAAATTCTTATACGTTACAGAAGCATGAAAATCGGCTGAAAAATGTGATGTTATCAAATAACCATTAAAATAACCATGTTTCATAAATATCAAGATATTATATTACCAGGAATAAAAATGGAAAAAGATTTGGCCACAGCCACCACACAGGTACTACATATTTATCCACGGGCAGATCTGTTTCCAAATCTGCTACATGAGATGATATGTAGGTAGATAAGAAAAAATTAAGGAAAACTTTAAAATTAAATATCAAGAGAGATTACTTAGTCTGGAAGATTCTGGATATGGTCGAAGAAGTTAAATTCGCATAATTTGCATTGCAGGACAGGGCAATTTTGCATGATTTTTGCCATGATGCAAAAACATTATATCATCCTTTTAGTAAAGTTTTAGGGAAGGTCTTGGGTCTAATCTAACCTGTAGCTAAACTTTCATACGCTTACGTAGCCTAGTAAGATTTTATTATATCACTACTAGGTAATACAACGTAACTTGTTACTTGGAAGAAGACAAAGGTATTTCTGTTTATCTTTCCTGTACATTGTAAACCCACATTAAATTCTGTACAGTTTATGCAGCAAAAAACTAGCAACGCAGGCTCTGGAAGAACCCAGTGAACCCACCTGACAACTTTATATATCCTGAAGCGAAGGCATTGTAAAGCAACATGCAATTTTGTGGCTCAGAATTTGCACACACAAAGAGTACTCCAAGTTCATGTATTTGGCTTCAGTTGCTTGCTCTCGTCGTCATCATCATAAGACTCTTACGAGTCTCACAAGCAGAAAACAAAATTTCCTTTACATTTAATGACAAAATTATTAACGTTATTATTTATATTATTATTCTTTTTCCTAACTGTTTAATTTCCTAGTTTTAACAAAGTTAAAGTAAATATTGCATTGATTCATCACACTTGGAGGAAGAAGCAATAGTCAATAGGAAGGAAGGAACGAAAAATCCAGTATTATTATTATTATACAACTTATTAGCGTCAGTAGTAAACAAGGTTAATAACCGCAATAGGAATTCTACCACAGCTAATTATATATTTTCGGTCGCATTTTTATTCATTGTTGTAATTCTGCAGGAAAATATTACGATTACTAATTTATACGGTTTGACACATTATACATGGTATCTTTAAAATAAGTGAATCAGTTTAAGTGAAGCTTTTAGTGTGACATGAAATTTTAATTCTCAAGCAGAAACTGGTGCCATAAATAAAAATAAAATACAGATAGGTGCAGTTATAGATATTACAGTGAAATGTTAAAGACATTATCATTTGCTGGATGTATTTTTCCCTTGCATTAAAAAGAGTGTGATTTTATGTGAATCATTTTATAAGAACAAAGAAACAATGGGAGTTGTGAACAGAGTTTTAACGCGATTCTTTTACCGTCTTGGAGAACGAATTGCCAAGTCTCCAAAATACTTCATTATAGCTCCAATCCTTATAACCTTCGTGTTTGCTTTCGGGTTCCTCAGACTTAAGTATTTAAACGATCCATACGATTTGTTTACTAAAAGCGATGGAAGAACACATTATGAAAAGAGGATACTGGAAAGTCAGTTTCCGGCAAATTACCATGACAGATTCGATCCCTCCAGACTTTCTAAGAATGGACGGTTTGTAAGGTAAATGTTTTTCCATGATCGTCCGATATTTTATCCCGATTGTCGATTAATATTAATGTTTTATACAATAGACAAGCATAGAGAAATATTCTTTCGTTTAAAGTACAAAATACCAAATGCAATGCCTTCCCCATTTATTTCTAATTTATAAGCCCTTGTTTTCTTTGGACAAGCAAATTTTTGAAAATACACACTTTTTTTATTTTTGATAAATTTAAAATTATATTTTGTGGTATTCTTAAAATCCTTTTTGACACTGGTGAATAGATAATTTTTTAAATGCATTTTTATTCGTAAAAAACTAATGTTAATTATAGTTTTTTGTCTAAATTAATTTATAGGCATTTCTATTGTATTAATTGTTTAAGTCAAGGACGTACCGAGAAGAGGGGCATCGGGGGCTTCCCCCATATGTCAAAGAAAGGGGTTGTTTTTTAATCTCTTTTGCGGTTGTGCTCCGCCCCCTAAAATTCAATTATTTAAGGTGTCGTGTTCCCTCTCCAAGGTCAAATCCTGAGTACGCCCTTGAAATAAGCTTTATTTTGTCAGAATATTATGCAGCAGCCAACCAAAACTGATCTCTCCTAAAAGTCAATAGTCAAATTATTATTCATTATCATTATTGCTTTCACAGATTTATAATCACAATGAAAGATGAGGATTTGTCAGTGCTAACGCCGAAAGCTTGGGAAGAAATCCTGATACTGGACAGTTTGCTACACAAAGTGACTATTGATTGGAAAGGAGAAAAATACAACTACTCTTCATTGTGTGCCAGTTGGTTTGGAAATTGTTACGAAAATGAATTCCTCGATCTTACAGATCAAATTGATACAATTGAGAATGGAACCTCCAAATTGAATTATCCGATGACATTCAATCCAAAAACTTACAGGACACACATGTTGCCTCAGTACTTTGGACATATAACACTCAAGCAAGACAATTTCACTGTAGAAGGAGCTAAGGCAATATGGCTGACTTATGTTGTTGCTGTTGACACACAAGAGGATAATGACAGGTAACACAACCATCTCGCAGCTATAAATTATTAAAGCTATCTGCTTTATTGTAATAAACTAAGCTTCATTCAGTATTTTTTGTCTTGGTATTTTTGCAATCAATTCTTAAGCTACAATTCATGTTGCCCACCTCAAGGGCGTATCTATGCACCGTGCTTTAGGCCCCTTCTAGATTTTGAAAAAAGGGATTATTTTGGCAAAAATTTGGATGCAGATTTTCTTATTTTTTGATTTGGAGATCCTGCATTGCAGAATCCTAGATACGCCTTTGGTTCATATATCTGAACTAATGTGATAAAATGAAAGCACAGGAGCATAGGTGCTAAGAGCATTTAAAAAACTATTCTTGTAAAATGGGAGCAATTGGTATTCAACATTTGAAAACAAAATTCAAATTTGTATTGAGATAATTCAACAAAAATTGTCAATAAATTATTTTAGGTAATTAGATATGGGAAACTTAACATGAAATTAATTACACTAAATTCAGTTCACCAAATAAAATAAAAAAGTAGTACTGTCATGATTTTCTGTAAGTTATGTACCTTCAATTATGTAACAGTAATGAGTTTATTTTTTTCTATTTATCAGGGGGGTTGTGTGGGAACATGCTGTGATAGACTTCATGCACGAATATGAGCCAAGATGGGATGCGATAAAAGTCAGAGGAATGGGGTTCGTATCTTGGGCTGATGAAATGGATAGAAACGTTTATTCTGTCGTACCCCATTTTATGGTTACTAGTGTGCTTATGGCAATGTTTACCGTTGTTACATCAATGATGACCGACTGGGTAAAGTCAAAGCCCTGGCTAGGAATGGCAGGTTCAACCTCTGCACTTTTAGGAACAATTGCTGGAGGAGGACTCGTGGCATGTCTCGGAGTACCCTTCATGGGACTAAATATGGCCATTCCTTTCCTCATGTTAGGTAAAATGGAAATTTAATTTTTAAACAAACCTTTCCAAGAATTACTAGACATGTTAATTTTTACCAATTTTATATAAATGTAAATTGTAATGCAAATTTTCATATTCCAGAAATAAATATTTGTTTTGTATTTTGCGAAAAAGTATCAAAAATCAAGGGACTGCGATTAAAACGGTTTTAATTTGACGAAATTTGTTAATATCTTTTAGGAATTGGTATTGATGACACTTTTGTAATGCTTGCATCTTGGAGACGAACTTCCCCTGCTGATCCTGTTCCTAAACGAATGGCTGAATGTTACTCAGATGCCGCAGTGTCTGTTACAATTACAACTTTAACTGACATGACGTCTTTCTACATCGGAGCTCTCACATCGTTTCCCAGTATTCAGATTTTTTCATACTACGCTGGAACCTGTATTTTGTGCATTTACATTTTCCAGTTGTGCTTCTTTGGTGGGTTTTTGGCGATTAGTGGCTACCACGAAGCACAAAACAAGCATTCTGTTTTCTGGTGGATCACAGCTGTACCTAAATCTAAAGCGGGTAATGCATCAACAGTGAAAATGAATTTCTAATTCAAATCCATGTACCCTATACCTATATTTAATGTATAAACGAATTGAACAAAGTTGAAATTGATGAGTTGAATTTTCTGCAGCAAATCTCCCGAAATGGAAACGCATGTTGCTTATTGGAGGAGTAGACAAGACAAATCTTACTAATGAAGACAACAGCGAAAACATTATGATGGTTTTCTTTCGCGATACATTCTCCACCTTTATTTTTCACCCTGCTGTGAAGATCCTCGTTTTGATTGTTTCTATCGTTTACATTGCCGTTGCATGCTGGGGTATTACAAAAATGGACGTTGGATTCCGGTTTGAAAGAGCTGTTTCATTTGACTCTTATGTTGGTTCCTATATCTTAGCCGAACAAAAATACTTCCGCAAATATCCACACAGAGTTCAGGTATTAAAATTTACTTGTTACTTTCATTATTAAAATAATATGTAACTGAAATTAGTGAAGAAAATCTTTAATCTTGAATGTTTCATTCACAGGTTCTGGTTAACACACCATTAGACTACTCGACAAAGGAAAATCAAGATAAAATTGCAAATCTTTTGGAAAAATTCGGTGATATTGAGCAAGTGAGTGATATCTATGGAGAAAATTGGCTTCACGACTTTACTGCGTACGTTGAGAACTACAAGGACTTCGTCGAGTATAACATAACGACTGAGCAAGGTTTCATTGACACTCTTCACAACGATTATCTTAACGAAAAGTCTCCGATTTCACGGGATATTTTGTTCAATGACAACTTCACGAAGATTCTAGCGACCCGTTACATAATACAAAGTCAGAATGTTTATGGATCTGCTAACGAGAAGAATTTAGTGCTGAAATTAAGGGAAGTAAGTGAAGAAGCGGAGAAAGAAGGTTTAAATGTCACAATTTATCATCCGTGGTTCCATTTCGATGATCAATTGATTGACATAAATGGAATTGCAACGAAATTAGTCGCCGTCGCAGCTGTGATTGTGATGCTTGTGGCCATTGTATTTATCCCCAATTTGGTGTGCTCCGTCAGTGTCCTATTTTCGATTGTCTCGATTGAAATCGGTGTTTTGGGTTATATGGGTTTGTGGGGAGTGAGTTTAGATTTGATTTCCGTCATGTGCCTTATTATGTGTATTGGATTCTCTGTTGACTTTTCTGCACACATTAGTTATTCATTCATTTCTTCTAAAGCCGATAGCACAGAAGATAAAATGAGAGAAGCCATGTTTTCCCTTGGACTTCCGATTCTCCAAGGAGGAATTTCCACAATTATTGGAATCGCTGCATTACTTTTTGCTCAGTCGTATAATTTCCAAGTTTTCTTTAAGATCACCGTTCTTGTTATTTTGTTTGCTGTTTGGCATGCGTTGTTTCTTCTTCCAGTTTTGTTATTGCTTCTTAAACCAGATAAAGGGTTATGTTCGAAATCAAAAACAGTTTCAGTTTCTGAAAACGGTACTGAGGTAAAAGGGAGTTCTGATAATATCAACCAAATTACCACAATCTCTTCAAATGATTTGTAATGCCATCAGGTCTCAATCTTTGTAACAAATAATCTCATTTAGATTGCCATAAGTACAACAGATTAAAATTATGGAAACTTTAACGAATAAGTGTTCCATATACAATGGATGACTCCTAATACTGACTCATAGTTGAGTTCGCCATATAATATTGACCTATACCTTCTTGCAAATACTAGTTACTAGTTTGCAGACTAGATTTGGTTGAAACCGGTATTAATAGATGATTTGACACTTATTGTTTTACAAAATTTGTTAGGCAAACTTGCAATAACTTATAATATAATTGTTTCAAACTGTTTGTGTTAAATAAAATGTCATTTCTTCTGTTTTAAAATTAATTGTTGTATTTTAGAAGCATTAACTTGTTCATTATCACAGTAATCAGGAATTTAACGCATACATATTCATGAAGCATGCATGGAAATGTTAAATTCACATATACATAATAATAATAGTTCGTTAACGCGACAATAATGTTTTGAACTGAAATTTGAGCAACAAGAGACAGTGTTTTTATTATTTAGACTTTCATAGTAAAAATGAAGCAAATAATTTTTCTGTAATGTTAATTAGAGTAAAAAATCCACTTTCTCTTTTACACAAGAGAAGAGAGAGAAAAACTTATACATTGAAAGTGGAAAAATAAATGCTCAGGTTAAAATTAAGATGCGCCAATGAAATTTTTGTAGTCTTGTATTTCAACACCAGTCCAATCTCTCGGACCTTTAGCTCTATCCTTAAAGGACTGCTGAATTTCGTTGTACATAGCTACATCTTCTGAAGTCACTGGGCTAGTGACAATTTCCAAATTTTCTTCCAGAATCTTTCTCGTAGGCATACAAACAAGAGTTGTAGCAATACGTTTATTTTCTGGACGTAAAGTAAATCCCACAGAAGCTTCTTCAATAGTTTTGCCATACTTTTTTGCGATTATTGCAGAATCTTTTGCAATTTCTTTAACTTCCGCTGAAGCAGCATGCCTAAAATTCAATTTTGTCATTTAAAAAAAATGGTTGAAATGTTATATCGCATTTTAATAACTTGATGTTACTTTACCATGTTGGTGGACCAGCAGATGAAAAAAGACCCATTGCCACGGCAGATGCATGAATTATTCCAATATTTTTTTCCTAACACAATTTATGGTTTAGTAAATTAATGTAGTCTGTGCACAAAATGTATCGAGCTATAGAATATGTATATAGTATAACTACACAAAAATTATCTTACATCGAAAGTTGGCATGTGATCTAACACAGATGTATCGTTAAGATTCATACGACAGTAACACAGCAGTGTGTCAATGGAACAGGCTTCTACAATTTTATTCATAAATTCCAAATCGTATCCAGCGATTCCAATGTATTTAGCTTTTCCAGCTCGCACAACAGATTCTAATGCTGGAATAGTTTCTTTGATAATTTGGTCCGCATTCAGGCTGAATTCGCAATCATGAACCTGTAGTTATAGATTTACAAATGAAAGCAGCAAGAAACACTACAAAAGTTGCAGATTAGTCAAATAATATAACTTTTGATGCTTACTTGAACGATGTCTGCATACGGAATTCCCAAAACTTTCAAACTATTTTCAATATTCTTTAAGACACCAGATGCTGAAAAGTCAAAACGGTTATCCCAAGTTGGAGTTGCATTTCTTCCAGCCTAAAACAGTAAAATTGGAATTATTAGCAGTTCTAACATTTTGAAAGTAAGATAAGATAATATTATACCTTGACTCCAATGTAATAAGCATTTCTTGGAATATCTTTTAAAAATTGTCCAAGAAATCGGTCAGCTTCTTGATACCAAGGGGAAGTATCGATATAGTTAAGTCCAGCTTTAAGGGCACCAATGGCAGTTTCTTTAGCTTCTTCTAAATTAGGATTAGGTCTAACAAAGTAAAAAATTATTCAAATTAGAATTACATTATGAAAAACATTAATATACATTTTTGATACCCTGAATTTCATACTTATAGTTATTAAATTCATGCATTTAGTATTTCCAAACCCGTAAAAGTTTCCAAAAGAAGATGATCCGATCCCCAAAGTACATAGATTCAGTCCTGTTTTACCAAGAGGTCGAAAAGGCAATTTAGGAAACCACTTGTGGCTTTCAAAATCTCCGTGGAACACAGGGTCGTAAGTTTCAGGCCTTGACATTTTGTAATACACCCACCGAACGGATAACAGCTGCAAAATAAATAAAATATGCAGTTTAGGATTTCAGTAATAATTTACAATAATCAATATTGTTAACCAAAGTCAAGCTTTTTCCACAGACGGGATTACATAAACTTGACTTAGCATTCATATCTTTACCAGTATTTTAAAGCAGATTTTGTTGAAATAAATCACGAAGACTTATTTGTTGTTAGCTCAATTCTTTATTATTAGAATCCCAAATCAGAAGAAGCTTCAATAAAATAAAGCACATTCAATATATAGATTACAGATGACATAATTTAATACCTAATTAATACCGACCTACATACTACATGCCAATGAACAGAAAGGGCAGTGCAATGAATTTCTTAGCAAACACTAAGAAATGCATACCACTGCACAATTCTTAACCTACTTATACATTGAATTGCAAGCGTATGTACCTACATGCATCCTGCACTTCAATACCAAATTCAATTACAGAAATATATGTTTATAATATTTGTATTACAGCTTTAAATACTTGACATAGAATTCAATAAATTCGACAGATTTTAATT